>VDFB02033509.1:0-42091 GCA_007258455.2 Sequoia sempervirens | reverse complement strand
AGAAAGCTTTTTGTTTTAGGGGGATTACAGTTTTTGCTACTCAAAGAGTTCGCTTTCAAGACCAAAATTTAGCTTACTGCAGTTGACTCTGCAATCCCCAACATCAAGACGTGGAGGTAGGCATTCACACATCATTTTTCTTTAACTTGCTTAGATACTGAATATTCTGAAGAGTGTCAGAAATTTTGTCATGATAAGATTTATAATTCTTCTTTAATTGTTAATTTCAACAATCTATAATTTAATTGTTACTCTCGCTAATTAGTTTGGTTCATCATACAAATGTTAGAGTAATGGGTGAGTTCTTTTTAGTCTCACGTATTCTCTATATGCTATTTACACTATTTCAATATTTGTAAAATTTGATTCAGTCTAGCGTTTAAGATATGAAACATACTGTCAAGTTATGTTTAAAAAAACCAGAGAACCACATTGATCAACTTTGAAATATTTTCCTTTACCAGCTTTGAAATATTTTCCTTTATGGATGAAGGAATCATCATTTGGTAAATTTTAAGGACAGTTTATCCAACTTATTTGTATTATGATAAAACTATTCTTTCTTTTTAAATTTTAAACATATTTATTGTGTTGTGTTATTGATTTAATTGAATGCATAGGTAGGAGGATTGAATGAATTGTTTTTATGCCATAGACAACGTATGTGGTTAACATTTCTTGTATCTATTGTAGTAGTCTTAATGTTGTACTATAGGAAGAGATAACTGTAAAATATAATCAGTCCCAGTATTTTAGCCTTGATTAGATGTTCGTCTTTTAATGCACACCCATATATACAATGAGGAATCAATTAATGTATGTTGGTATAATAACGACATGACAATATCTAAATCACAAAATTACTAACAAGCTTCCAAAGGTAACAACAAATCCAAAGGTGACTCTACACAAGAGACCACAAAACAAATTTAAGGATAAGAGTGTCATCACACAGTTGTTCTAGGTTATCCTGGTGAATCTTCCTAGATTACCGGTCCTTGTTTTGAGTTATCCTGACAATCTCTACCGATTCCCGGCCCCTAAACAAACTTATGTGGAACCGAAACACTTTTCGAGTGGACAAAATGAACGACTATGCCATTCTAGACCATCTCAACCTACCCTTAATCTATGCAAGCACTAAGGTGTAAGGCAAGGCAAACAATTATTTGAATTAGTTAATTAGCACTACCCAACCCCTAATACATTTTAATTAGGTTTTCACTGGATTAATTACTTTCAATAGGTTACCCTAGTAACCTCTTAGGGTTCCGACCCCTATCGAAAGCCACTCTTTCCTATAACACAACTCATTTACAGTCACAAATATAGCCATCATGCACATTAAAATAAGCCAAGTACGCACATATCTCAGACATAACATAGATTATATAACTTCCAAATACCTCAAAGGTAACAAGAATTCGTGCAAAGCTAAGTTCCAAATTAAAACATTATAATTGAACTTCAGAGTACAAACATAATAACCTTACAATTGCAAATTGACTTTTCTAGCCTTGACAGATTAAAGAACTCATAATTTGTAAGTTTATTCCAAAATTAAAACCGGCACATTATCGCCCATCATACACAATCATCAAGATTTCATGAACTAAATATCACATTTATCCTTATACTCATATTGAAAACAACTAAAAATGTTACAAAGAAACTAGATAATTAATCCTTATATACTACGGTGTAGATATATTCGTACTCATATTTATTTTGTTCCCGTATCTTTTAAATTGTGATTTATACTCACACCAACAAATATATGTATAAATAAATAATGAATACATATAAACATATAAACTTATATATTTTCTTTTCTTTGGAGAATAGAACAGTGAGGAGATTATAAATAAAAATTTTCTAACATATTTGTGTTGTCAACTTAATATTAGACCGTTTATGGCTTAACACTAACAATAGAAGTTAAGTTTCTGTACTCACTAACACTAATAAAGACTTAAATTAAAGTCTATGGCTTAACACTAACAATAGAAGTTAAGTTTATGGCTGGCAGACTTGTGAATAAAGAGAAGGGGTGGCGCCACTAGACATTAGATCTATATTAATTTATAACCAACAAAAGAGGCTGAAAACTTAGAATACATAAGGTTCGATTCACAGCAGTTTTAGCATTGGCCGAACTATGTAATGTACAGGGTCAATGCAGATCTAATGTATTTAGAGTATGATTATGAAATCTGAAGGAAGTTAATAGGCGGATTGAAGAAACCAGTGCCGGTGACACCAAACAAAGCTTGCAAAACAATGGAATGAGGAGCTTATGAGATTACAACTACAGAGCATTGGAAAAACAGTCGTATTCACTCCATCCTAGCCACCAGATTGATACATGCAAGCAAAGATTGAGTGCAAAAAGGTGAACATATAAACCAGATTGTCAAAGGGATGCATAATATCGAGGAAAGTTTAAGAAGATATTGAATATGTCCAACTATAGACAAGGCAACGCCAACAACAAGAAACGCTTTCTTTATTACATAAATCTTATTTCTTTATATATATAGAGGTGATTCTATTTAATTTCCAGAACTTCTTCAAACATATATGTGATTCAAACAGATTCATCTCCCTTTTCGATAAATAGCAATAAATCATGTAGAACAAAAAATTATATGATGAATTGCAGATTTTTTCCAAATTTCTTTGAATCTTTTATTTATTTGAAAACTCATTCTAATTGTTTCTCTGTTGCATGTGCAGGTTTGGCTGGGTAAATTCTTTCCACAGACAATATATTCGTTTTTCCAGAGCAAACAACATTCAAATATAATATTCAAAATTACTAATTAAGAAATTGCAATCAAAGAAGAAAAACTGGATTAAATTCTTGGTTTCAATGAAGATTGGAGCAAGAATCTGAAATCCGCAATTCTTTATCTTTCCCAAAAAGCGCAAAATCCTTCAAATTCACCTTTCCCCAAAACTTTACAATCAGGAAAATACAGAGAATAAACTTTTTAAAAAACTGTCGTGAAAGTTTTCTTCTTGGCAATTCAAAATCAATTGCCGTAAAAATTATTGCACAACCAAAAGCTTTTAATGCATTTTCAATTATCTCAAAGTCACAAAACTTAACTGATTCTCAGTCATGCATTCAAAATTGATCAATCAGTTCAAAATATTAAATATCTAAGATATTATCTTCTAACTCAAAATCAAGTTTTCAGATATTTATTTATAACTTGTTGAAAGCAAATTCTTCAAAATATCTACTTTTACATAAATTAAGTTTGCACATTTAAATCACAATTGCTTTTAAATAAATATCCTATTTAATTTAATTTTATAATTCAAATCATAATCATAATCATTTTAATCTAATATTTAAATAAAAATTACATCAAATCAAATATGTTAATTAAATAACCATTTAACTAAATAAAACAATTCAATTTCCAACATGACAAAACTACAAACGACATGACGGAACGGATGGCAAACATAAATGGGTAAGAAACGGGTACTCATTCTATCAAGAACGATGGCTAAGAATGAGGACCTAACACTATCTCCAAACAACATATTTTCATTGGGTCATGACATGCTCAAACTTGACAAGCAGGTGGAGTTGATGCTTGTACCTGCAACTGCATAAAACAACATTGTTAAACATATCTGCATAAACTGACAAGGACACCGTGAGAGAGAGTCACAACGTAGTAGGGTACTCACAAGTGAGTAATGCTACAATGTCTCCTTCACCGAGACTGACAAGCATCATTATATCAGAAACAACAATTACATCATGATAACCTCATTAAAAACTCAAAAACAACTTAAACCATAACACACGTGTCAATCATAATGTCATCACACGAACATAATTAGATGATCACAATGTCAAATGTATCAACATAGTATAAAATCAACATAATGTCAGAGTCATAACTAAAAATAAACAACATAGTATCTAACACAACTAAAACAACTTAAACATAAACAAACTGAAACCAAATGTTGCAATTGGAGGGACACTACAACAAGGCTAGCAAGTTGCATTATGCTAGACACTCATGAAACACATAGCTCTACTATCAAGCAAGTTGCATTATGCTCAACGCCATGTTAAAAAGGGGTGCTCAAGTCCATGACCTAAAAAGCTCTATTATGTTGAATCCATGAACTATCTTGCCAAAGCCTCACCTAAAAGGTACAAAAATTCACCTAAACAGGAATGTAAACTCACCTAAGAAGGTGCATTTAAATGACAAACTTGCCTAAGAAGGCGCATAGAACTCACCTAAGTGTAAGAAAATTTATAGTGCAGAAAATAGAGAAAAACAATAAGCACAACTTTAACACAGTATTTTAATGGAATACCTAGTAAAATTATACCAAGAAAAAACCATGGGAAAATATCTTTCGTATTTTATTTCTTAGGAAATTCACAAATACAACAATCTTATGAAAAGTTATAGAAAACATAACTTCATTAGAGTATAAGAAATTTGAATTGCAGATTCCTTGTCGAACAAAAATTTCCAAAAATATAAAGTGCGACTCATACAACTGCATGTCGAACATTTAAAAAAACGGCCAAAAATAGAGACTAGTCATCACTACTAAAATAACAATAAAATAGAATTCATATTCCAACACTAATAAGGTGCACAAATGAAAAATCCACCTAAGAAGGCGCATAAAACTCACCTAAGAAGGTGCATAAACATCTAAGAAAATGGAAACGACTAGGCCAAAATCTCAAGGGGTGTTATAAACAATACCACCACAAAAGGTTCTTTACAAAAATAACAAAAGGGCATTGCTCAATACATGAAGGGTCACACCTTAGGGAATATCACACATGACATCACCACCAAGAGAGGAAAAAATATGGAATAAAAAATAATAGCTTAGGGAATACTATCCATAGCATTACACCAAGGGGAACATCATATGCCAAGAAAATTCACACACTTAGAGGATATCAAGCTTAATATCACCACAAAGGAGACACAATATAGATTGAGAAAGCCACACTTTCATTGATAAGGTCACACTTTCTAGGAAATGTATGACATCATCACTTAAAAGGGACCATTTCTTATGTAAATAAATGTGGGGGACTATATGCCCCCCCTTAAAATGTTAGTGTACTTGCTACACTAACATTTCAAGGAGATACAAAGCGGTCCCTTGCTAGAAGGAATGCACCTAACACAAGGCTGCCTAATGCTTTTCCCCCCAAGTGTAGGGACAAAGATGAGCCCAAAATGGATAATGATATGTTGCTCCTTGCAAAGATGAAATATGATTATATAAAGCCTATTTTATAACCCCCAGGTAGTGAGTATGTTATGATACTACAACTACCGCATGGAAAGGAGCAAAGTGCATATATGTTAATCTATCATTCTATCAAGTTTATAATTGAAAGGATCAAATTCTTCCAATTTCTTCTTTAAAGCACCACACTCATTAAAACCGTGTCCCAATATTCTATGATATGCACAGTAGGATGTAGAGTAGGTAACACACCTTTCTTAATAGGGCCATGGACTTTGTATGGCTTGGTTGATGGAACAAATGTTTGATGTAAGGGTGGAGGACCTTTGTAACCAATTCCTTTTGTGTCTTTAGATGGAGTTTGTTCCAAAAGGGAATGGATTTCATGTTCATTCTTTATATCACATCCTTTTTTTGTCAAGATCCTAAAGCCTTGGCCATAACATTGCTCCAATCTAATAGGTGTGTTTGTAAGTTTGTTCTCATATGATGGGAGATTGGGTGATATAGCTTCCTTGTGATTGTTACTGATAGGTACTTCTATGCACATTGGTTGAGGAAAACATTTCAATCAGTGGTATAGTAGGTGGTGTTGATTGTTGATATGAGTAATTAGTCCATTCCTTTGAAGGGTAAAGGACCGCACTATTCTCAGGGTTGGTAAAAATATTGTTTATAAATTCATTCATGATGTCCTTTTCTTGCCTCAAGATATCTTTGTTAAGAAGACATGCATTGGGAGATGAAGGATCATGAGTTTCATAATTTGAATTAGGTTCACTACCAAATACACAACTTGAAACATCAACAAAGGATTTCAAGGAAGTCAACATATTACCAAAACACTTAGCCATTATGACAATTTTATGCTTGCAATGAGGTTTAGATTGATATACAACGGTGAACTGAAAAATATTAATCATATTTGGATAGAGGATCCTGAGAGGATTCTTTCAAAGAAATTTGAGCACAAATAGCTTGGACTAGGTCACCTAGGAAGACTGTGTCTAGTTGGGATTTTTTCAAAATTCAAATTTTGATTTTGTTCAATATTATTTAAGGTTCTTAGGTCTGTGTGCAAACAAGTTTGACAGTGTATATATTTCCAAAATTTTCCCAAATTATGATTATGTAATTCAAAATGTAAGAATGCAACGCTTTACAAATGTTCAAGCAATAAATGATAATTGTAAATGCAATTTATAGATCTAAGATGTAAGAATTGATTGATACTAATATGCCAAAATCTGAAAATGATGATGTTGATATAATTTTAAAACAAAACAATGCAATTTTTTACTTTTTTAGCTATATACAAGATACCTAGATGAAGGCAATGGACAATTTCATATTTGATTTCAAATTTAAATGATCTAGTGCAGATTTTGAAATGCATTTGAATGTAAATCAGACCTAAGATGGCTGAAATTAAGCCTATGATACAATATGATATGTAATTTTTTGAATTTTTATGCCTTTTATGATGCAAAAATGAATGCCTAGATGAATAATGAAAAACAATGCGATCCTAAACCTAGATCTAGGATGATTAGCCTCAATTTTCAGAAGGTATATAATATTTTCACGTCGGATTCACCAAAATGAAATGAAAAAAAAGTGTCCTTAGGATTTTACTCTTAGGATTTGACAGTTTTTTAGATGTATTTCATATAGAGAGTTGAGTTAGTAGGGGTTTGATGAATTTGGACAAGGTATAGGACTGACTTACAACTTGAAAGGCGAATCAACTTACCCTTGACCAAATTTGAAATGAAATTAAGGATTAAATGCAATGAAATGATGAGACTAATGATGCAATTACCTACTTAGACGCAAATACAACAAACACCAAAAGTCATAGACAAATTCAAACTATAAAAATAGATTGAGTAGGGAATTGTGCACATGTGATATGAATTTGCAGCTAATTTTTGAGGACCAAGTCACCCTGGGCGAATATGTCCCAGTTGGTGGATCTCAAATCTGATTTCATAGTCCTCTAGTGCCAAATCAGAGCCTTCATTTTCCACTTGTTGTACTATCGAATCATTGTCGCATATTTCTGTAACTGAGTTTCCATTTGTTGTAAAAGTGTAGGGTTTGATTGCAATAATGAACAATTGACCTTCAAAATTCTCCCAATCTTCTTTAAATCTAAAAAACTTGCACATTCAAAGAGAGAGGAAGGGTTGTGCCATATAGGGGCTTGCCTTAGTTAAACCCCATGTTAGTGTTTCCACTTCCACAATGGAAATTTCAATGAAAGATAAATGATAAAATAATGATGAATCAACAAGGATCTACAATTCACCACTCAAAAGTGGCTTCCTTGAAGGAGTGAATTCATGCACATCTCCTCAAGGTTTTATTATTGTTGGCTTGATTTTCTTGAAGACCTGCAAGGGTTAGATGTCACAAACACTATGATAACAAGAACATGAACAAACTAACATACACTTTGACATGATGCTTGGATATTGAATTTCTGTAATAAATCTCTGAAAATGGTGCTCTTGACTTGCTTGATAATGCTCTTGATCATCAAATTTTCCAATAATTTCTAGATGTTGATTGTTAACTTTTAAATGATGCAATAATTGGGTATTTATATGTAATTATTCTAATTTCCCGAAAATTAAATCTCGGCAGTCGATATTGGACATTTGAAATTCAAATAAAAAATGCCACCTTCAACATATTCAATTTTGGGGGGAAAATAAGGGGACTAGGTTTCCCTAGGTGATTGTTTCCCAACCCTATTCTGCGGGACTTAAGGTATTAGGGAAAAAATATTAAAAGAATTATTTGGATTTCTACTTGTAATTTATTGGTAAATGTTAAAATGGTCCACAAAATAGATAATTTAGGAAATTAGGTGCACAATTAAGTCCATGCACTTAGGGGGGAGCAAAATATAGTGTGAAATTGTCAAGGGTGATAATTTATGATGCTATAGTTAGCATCAAAAAATTCATCTTCATTATAATTTATTAGAATTGTCTTGCCTTGCATCTACTCTTTTGGGGGTATTACCACATTTTCAACCATCAAGGCTTGGATGAAGACCTCATTTTGACACAAAATTTTCTTGTGGGGGTAATTTCATGATTAAAATCACTTGTGTTATTGAGCCAAATTATTCTATGTTGGAATAAGAGCCTTTGAAGAGCTAGTATTAGTTGGATTGATAGTTTTCAAAGGCATGACATAGTTCCACTAAATTTTCCCTTGATATGATTTCCTGTTCACTTGGCAAGATTTTCTATATGGATGATATGCCCTATTGTTTTGTACCTATTGTCCTTTTAGATCTACTAGATTAATTCTAAAGCTTCATAGTAGGGATTTCATCTCATGTATCTCATTAGGACTGGTAGAAGAAATTGGTTGATTGATTATTATAAAAATAGGTGCCAAGATGAGCTGGGGGTGGATTTTTGGGTAACAGGGGCATGGTCTAGCTATCTTTCCTACCTATATTAAAAATTTAATTGCTTTGATATAAATTTCATATGCATTAGGAATATCGTAACCCATAGATTGAATCATTATAGAAACATAACAATTTAGAGCCCTCAAATACTACAAGAAAGCATGATTTGGGGAGGGCCTCACTGAGGCGGGGATTCTATCCCATGTCTTTTGAAATATAAAGTTGAAATCTCCCATAAGCTCATGAGGAGATTTATTGATAGAATTCAACTACTCTATAAGAGAGAGATGGCCACTTTTGTCCTCAAAATTTGATACCCCACCTTCTGTGATCCTATTAAATATATGTTTCTTTGTTGATATTATCACTCTTGCTCATTGTTTTCATGTTTTCCTATAATTAGACATTATATAGGAGTGTTGTGGATGATGGTTATGTTTCATAGTCATAGTTGATTTCCTTATGCTTATATGGACTTTTTTTTTGGTTATGATGTTCCTATCTCTAATTTTTAGTATCTTAGAGTATTATGATGGAATGAGTGTGTGAAATTGAGATTTTTATCTATTCAAGTTTTGAAAGTATAAGAGAATATCAATGATTGCGTTCAACTACATGCTTAATGTTTTAATTTTTTCATGACTTAGTTAAGGGATGATTGTAGTAAATGTATTGTTACCTATTTTTAGCTACAACTCAAAACATGTGGAGATGAATTGCATTCATCACAGAAAGGTGCAAAATTTATGCTAAAAGTATTCATTGAATTTCAAAATTTGATTATGCAAATGCTTGTAATAGAATAACTCATAAATTTGCATAAAATAATGTTGTTTTTATTCATATTGGAAAGAGCAAAATTTTTGCTTAAAGTATTCATTGAATTTCAAAATTTGATTATGCAAATGTTTGTAATAGAAGAACTCGTAAATTTGCATAAAAGAATGTTGTTTTTATTCATATTGGAAAGATTGAAGTCCCACACAAGCCGTGGGAGTAGCCAATTTGATATTTATAATCAAATGATGAATACAAAAAGGAGATGTACACTATACAACTGAAGAAAATATAAACATAAGTAAAGGAGTGATTCGTCATTGCCTAGAATGACAAATCATCATTTTAGTCATGTGGTGTCTCCTTGTATTCTACATCATTTCAAGCATGCATTAGATGATCAAGTTAAAGGAGCACAAGATTCAATGGAAGCTTTCAACTTCAATTATTTTGCTAATTTGTTTGCTTAATGTGCATGAATAGGTATAATCAAATTATTTTCAACTAACTGATATTGTTATGAGTGGTGAGAAATGTGGCTCCCATGAGGGTTGAGCCCAGCTCATAAACAATAACATGGAACAACAATATGGAATAAAGATAATCGTCATTCTCCATTAAAGAAACTCATAAAAGCAACCTTCAATTCATTACGATGGAAACAAATATAGCAAGTCTTCCTCCACTCATCATTTGAAAAGAATTATCAAACATAAAAAGTCACTGATTTATTTTGAATCATGTATGATCATATATACAATCAAAGACAGTCTCAGAACAGTAACACTACCCATCAGGAGTATAATTCACAGACAAATCATACAAATCTGTATGCAACAATTTGAAGAAAAGCATGTTTGCTATAAGTGGAACAACATCATGATATAAGTAAAATAAAAGTATCTTATTCAAAGCTTATATTTTAGTATTGCTGCAAAAGATAGTGCTTTTAAAGAAACAATAGTACGAGGATTTTATATTCAGTGTTGATTAGTCAAATGACCATCATTGTCGTCAAAGTCAATCAAATGTACAGATAAGCAAATCCAAATTGATGGTCTATTTCAAAAATGCAGTGTTGAATCTACCGAAAGGGTAGTCCATTGAAGGTAACCTGTGATCATTTAACACAATGGGAAGCATAAAGACAGTCCTCTTTTGTCTTAGCTATTATCTGTTTAGGTTCAATAATTTCTTACATGGACTGTGAAGAAAGCCTGATCAATAGTCATTATAGCTATAATGTATTTGAACCAAGGAAGTGATCTAATATGATTGAGGAAACATATTTGTTTCTCTTTTTCTGATGGTGAAAGATGCAATAATTTAGTTTAGTCACATAAATATTTAATACATAAATCACTGTGACAATACCATAAGCCAAGATCAAGAGGGACAGTTGGGGTAATATGCTTGATGGCAGTCACTCTCCATGACTATGCATGTGAGTCATCAATGCATGAGGATGGGTTCTTTATTACACTGTTTTGTGGACATTTCAATGCATGGAAATAAGGAAAAAATGATAGAACAACAAAGAACAACAAAAATACAGTTATGAGAGAAATGTACAGTTTCAGCTGTAGCATAATCATGATAATGAGCATTTATCAGAGTAGCAAAAGATGATCATCTAGTATGCAGAATATCTCAAGGGTGCCATCTACAAAGGCAAATGAGGTTTTGAAACCCAAGTGTTTACAGGGAAAGAAAACCCTCAAATAATGAATACCCAAATGCATAAATATATAGTCGTGACTTCAAGATGGAGTGGTATGTACATAATACAGATTCTACAATGCAAAGTCTTACACCATTTATCAAAGCAATGTCAAGATAGAGCAACATATAATGTTAGAAGCCATGGCTTTCAGCATAGACAAAGCAAGACATTATCAGAATGCCTCTTAAAGTTGCTATCTCATGAAATACATTCAAAATACAAAGGACAAAACCCAGAATGGTCGATAGCAAGGAGCCTTTCATCATGTCTTTTAGTAAAGAAAAATAGGCTGAATGCATAAAGATTATGCAGAAATGGAAAGTCTTTGTTACCAATCAAACACAGGAAGCACAAATAAAAAATAACCAAGCGGATTTTTCATGGTTTCTGCATGAATGAACTCCAGAAGCACAAATAATCCATGGTGTCCCAAGGACAGAGGAGTAAATGAATGACATATATTAGAGATTATGCCAAAGCCGCAGTTGTATGAGCCAAGAAAATGCTTCAAAGTGAAATCAAATGACCCATATTGAAGAGGAAGAGATACCATCAGTCTATAGAGGAAAATCGACATAGAGGCAGCCAAATTTGGTCTCCAAAGCTTGAAACCCCACTATCATGGTGGCACAACAAAGAGCTTCCAGAAAATGCGTTATGAAGAATGAATGAAATGATTTAGGTTTTTTTTTTATGCTTCTTTACTTGCCCTAGCTCGAGTAAGATTATTTTTGACTTGAGTTTTTGAGAAATTAAGATCATTTCATTCGAACTATTCCCCAAAGTATTGACTTTTTAAGTCAATTAACTTAATGATTTAAATGGCTCGTGAAGTTTTGAAGTTTGACTTCAAAAAGTATCTTTTGGTTTTGAAATGTTGAGTTCACCTTCACCCATGCTTATTGCATGGAGTTAGAAAAATAGCAATTTCAATTAAATATTAAAGGTAATGATTTTATTACTTTAATATTTAACATGTAATAAAGGTGGAGCTAACAAATATTAATTATTAAAATAATCATTAAATGATTATCTTTAATATTTAATTAAAATATTACCTTTTCAAAAAAGATCCATGCAAGAGTATAAGTGAAAGTCAACCCAGGACCCAATCATGCAAGTGGAGCAAATGATGGAGGTTTTCTTTCAATTACATGTCAGTTTTAGAGGAGTTTCAGTGGCTTTCGCATGCTTAGACCCACTTTTGTGGGATTTTCAGTGTAGTTTGAGTACTCTATAGTTTAGATATGAGTTGACCTTGAGTTTGGATCATCATACACTCATTTTCACATGAGTTTGAGCTATTTTTATCAGGATTTTCTCTTTTGCTCGGATTTCACATTGGAAATGTTGCTTTCACTTCAGTTCTATTACTGGCTGCTTTGTACATGCCTTTTGTATATATTGGAAAAAGTTAGTCTTTTTCCTCAGATTCTTGTTTTCTGCCTTTGCATTATGCAAAGAAGACTATCTTGTAACTCAATATTTTAGATTTAATACAGTTTTACAACTTTACAGGGTATCATTTTTTGCAGAGTTTTTTCCTTCATGATATTAATTGAAATAGAGTTCACCTTTCCAATTTCAGGTGTTTCGTACTGTTTAAATAATTTGATGCAATTTTGATGAGTTTCATTTTCAAAACCTTCAAATTTATGTCTTGTTTATGCATGCATATACACAATTGCAGTTCTTCATAGGTCATTAATTGTGCTCAAAAGTTGTTTTCTTTTCTTTTAATTTGTGAAAACTCAATTTTCCTTAGTGGGAAAAGAATAGCTGCAGCCTTTTAATGAATTATTCACATGTTCGAAGTGTTCAAATTGGATTGTGTTAACAATTTTTCTTGAAGATATAAGTTGTGGGTCATTCTTATTCTGCAAGTTTACCATCATTTAGGTGCATCATCGAGGTTTTAATTTTAGTTCATGCATTCAATTCAATTCTTCTTCCCCCTTTCTCAAAACAAATCATTCAAGTACCTAATTGATCATCATATAGGAACCAACCTAGAATCTGGAGATCTATCTTCGCCATAGGAATACACACAGCCTGAAGATAGTTCCCATGTTTCAACAGATTGTTGAATTTAATCATTCAAACATTCGGGTGCAATCTGATTGACATGTATCTTACTAAATGTGATTTGGCAACTCGTTTGGAAATTCTATAAAAATGATAAGATAAAACTTCTTTTAGGGAATGAGTCAGACTATTTAAACCAACTTTCTAGAAGTCTCTCCACTTGTCTTTAAAGATAAAGTCCTCAGTACTAAAAATCAGTTGAATCTTATGCAAGATCGATATAATTTGTGGATTAGACCCGAGGCTTGTGTGATCCTTAAGTTTTCCATGCAAAATTATAAATGCTTTTTTATTAAAAATGTTAGATCGGGGCAAGGAGTGATAAGGTGATAGCCTAACAAGATCATTTTAATCATTAGGTGGGCCTCCCATTTATTACTCCATAAAGCTTTGAAGATGTAAGCTTTAATGCGCTCACCATTTAAACTAATGATATGCCTCTCATCCTTCATCACACTAAAACAACCCCCACTAGCTCTAGAGTTGTTTCGTAGGTAGAAACTTATAATAATATAAAACATGACTTATAAAATTTCCCCATGATTAATCAAGGAAAATCTGACCATTTGGGCATCATACCTTGTCCCTTTCCTTTACATCATTTCCTTAGCATTTAAATTCATATTTCTTGATAGAGCACCAATAACTAGAGCCAAATCCCAACTGTCAACATTAATAACCATAACTATTGGGACTAGATTGAGCATTATTCTCATTAATCCCTGATTTATTTATTTTGATACATTCTTCAAAGACAATTTCTTTAATTATTTAAGGGGCATCCTCATAGTTCTAATTCTACCACTGTATACAAGAAAGCCCCACATTGGAAGCAACATCTGATGATATGTTCCCTTCCTTGTAAATGCACAATATTTTATACTAATTAAGGCTTTCAACCATCCTTTTTGAGTCATCCAACAAATTTCTAATCATCCATGAGGCATCAACAACACCTTTAAGAATATCGATCATTAGTTTAGATTCGCTTTTTATAGCTACTTTTTAAAATCCTCTTTCCTTAACCCTCTTCAAACCCCATCAAACAAAAGTTGCCTTTGCCTCATTACTAGTACTAGTTCCCAAGTATTTGGCATATCCTTCAATGAGAATACCCCTATGGTATCTTATTAGACTACCTACAATAGCAACACCCAAGTTACACTTTGAACAACCATCAAAATTAAGCTTGATCCAACCTTTAGTAGGAGGGGTCCAAATAGTCATTCTTTTACTTAAAATCTTGGCCCAATTGATTCTTGTTAGATCTTTTTTATTTTCCTAGTTCTGTTTGATTTTAAGGTCCTTATAGTTAGGCATTAGTTTAGAAAAACTAAATCTTTTTGAGTTTATATTATCCCAAATTTGTTGTTTTGTGATCAATAAAATCTCCATAATTCTTCTCCATTGATCTCTAAAAATCTTATTATTTCTCTCCTTCTATAGGTTCCATAAAACAAACAGAGGAATTTGCTTCCATAGTTCCACAATAATTGGATGTCTAAAAGGGAAGTTCCATTGATCAATAAGGTCCTTAAGGACATATGGAAAAACCCAATCAATCAACAAAATACATAAGACATGAGTCCAAACCTCTCTAGCAAAAGGGAAATGAAACAAGTGAGTGATGCTTTTCGAATCTTCAAATCCACTAAAAAATCAATTAAAAAATTGAAATCCTTTTCTACTAAGGAAATCAATTGTGAGTATACTACCATGTGCCACAATCCACTAGAAGAAGTTGATCTTTGGGATAAGTTTGGCATTCCATAATTTGTTCGAGTCAGAGGTTTGAGGAGGGAGAGAAGCTTGCTCCAATCTAGTATAGGTAGATTTGACTGAGAAAGCACAGAGGGTTGTCACTCTTAATCCAATCATCTTCACCATTATTATAGAAGAAAATGCAATCACCAATTAGAGGGTCCAAGAGAGGGGGGTCCAATCGATCAAGTTGGTTGCCCCCTCTCAAGGCCCTTAACCTAGAAAATTGGTCACTAAGCTTTTTCTTTGAGGAATCACCTCCCCAATCCACATAATCATATAAGAAAATTTCATTAAGTCTTATAAGATCATGTTTGATTTAGTTCAACTGAATGATGGAGGATAGCACATGGCCCTTTCCACAAGAATCATACCAGAATTTAACCTTTCCGCCATTACCCACCCTCCTTTTGATACTTTGTTTAAGAGTATTTTTTTCTTTCATCATATTATTCCAGAATTCTGACCCCTTAGGCCAATCCTAAGAAAAGAGCAAACATCTTGGATCAACATTTCCCACCTGTATTTAACTTTTAAGGTTTTAACCCAATCTTTAGTACCTTCAAGGGTGTTGTTACAATAGTGGTTTACACTTTCTGGGAGATTCTGATTTTTGTTGAAATCACATATTTTTAGAAAACATAATGATTTAGGCCTTGAAAAGTTCCATTTAAAGGATTCCAATTGAAGACGGTTTGATCAAACCACCTTAGACCAAGCCCCCTTGGATAGAACCTTGTTAGTTCTAAACCATACTTATAACAGAGTCTCCTTTACACCTATCAAAATGTTGATAAAAAATCGCTTTTGATTTACCTTTTGGGGGATCAAATGAATTCATTTAAAATTTATTTTTTGAAAGTATGTATTCCTTATTATAAGCTTCCAAAACATTATAATTTTAATTAAATTTAATTTGATTATTATAATTATTTTTTATTTCTTGTGAATATAGGTTTTCACCAAAAATCAAGCTCTTTATTCTGCACATGTGGAAAAATAGAAGACTATAAATTTTTTTTTGAAAAATATGAGTGCACTAGATACTAAAGTTCTTGATCCAAAAAAAAAAAAAATTGAATTTCAATACATACAAAAAAAAGTGTTATTGTCCGCCTATGTCTGAATTGTAATTAGTTTGACTTTGAAACTTGATTAAGGAAAAAATATTCAATAAAAACACTATGAAACCAATTGGAAGCATTAGATACCGTAGTTACAAATATAAATTAGAAAAAATATAATTTTATCCTTCATGGAAAAAATTGTGTTATACGGTGAGTGTCACTACTTAAAAATGGTGTTTACTGAAAAAAACTAGTTTTCGAAGCAGATGGAAAAAGAAGTGCAATATGATTCCAAAAATTTTGAAAAAAAAATACTTAGAATCTATGAACAAAATGTCACAAATCATTGGTTTGCATCATCTTAAAATTCCTCACGGTTTAGTCGCTATAGGTGTTCAAAAGTGAAGTTTTAGTTAGAAAAAATCAGTCCAGTGTCCAGTTTGGCCAAAAATTGTGAACCAGTATTGTGGGATCACCCTCACGAAAGTGCCAACCATTTTGAGATGAGAGATTTATTTAATAGATTTAACCTTCTCATCCCTAGACACCCAATTTTCTTTGGAGAACAAACCTTGTCCCAACTTACTAGGGCTCTCCCAGATTTTTCTTCTATTCATTTCCAAAGAAAGTTCCTTTGAATTTGCTCAATTTTCTTGATTATATACATTTGGAATTTTGAAGAGAGAAAGGAAGTAGACCGGGATAATTTGGAGACAGGATATGAGGAGTTGGATCTTGCTTGGCTCAAAATCCTTCCTTTCCAACCAACCAATTGTTTTGGATCCTTTCAATAATACCATTCCAATAGGTAATAGGAGGTTTTTTAGTGCTTAGGAGGAGACCAAGATAAGCATATGGTAGAATAGCTTTTTGGAAAGAGAGTTCTCAACACCTTGTCCTTTAGTTGTTGATTAGTATTAAAGAAGTAGAGCTTTCTTTTAGAGTACTTAATGTGTTGTCCTGAAGCCTTAGCATAATCCTGAAGAATGAATTTCCAATTAGTAGCTTCAACATCTGAAGCAACACTAAAAATAATGGTATCATCAACAAACTTCTAATGAGAAGTAGGAAGGAAGAGAAGAGCTACTCTGATCCCTTTGAGGACACCTTAGTCGAGGCTTCTTTGAAGGTTTCACCTAAGGACTTCAACAACTATTATAAATAAGGGTAAAGAGGGTCACCTTGTCTTAAACCCTTACCACAAGAGAAAATCCCTTTGGGTACTCCATTTAATAAAACAAAGAAACTGGAATAGTGACACAAGCTTTAATTACTTTTAAAATCCTTCCATAAAAACAAAACTTATCCAAAACAACAATGAGAAACCTCCAAGAAACTGTTGAACACCCAAAATACTGAGAGAGGGGGGGGTGAATTAGTATTTTACCAAACCATTTAATTGCTAACCATTCAATAATTAAAACATATCTAGTTGCAAATGTAAACAAGAACATGAAGGGAAGCATAACACCACATAACAAATGAACACCAAGATTTTTACGTGGAAAACCAAAAATGGGAAAAACCACAATGAGGATTAGCTCACAATATTTTATAACTAGTTATAAGATATTACAGGGCACATTGTCAGGACACACTGTCCTTGAAAGGCTCACAGCCTGAAGTGATTGCAAAAGAGTATGGCTCACTGCCAAAAGATGAACTAGTGAAATACACCTTCTGTGTGATTCATAAAATTTCATGAGATCTTGAATATAGTTGTATAAGCTAGTCTTAATGATATGGTTAAAAGCTCAGAGTTATACCTCTTTTTTGCGGTGAAGTGCATACCCAAAAACTGACACACTAAACCACAACATCGTCAAAAAGAACACTTATCCAAATTCCTAATAGATCATCTTTCCAGTATAGTTAGTACTGTAAAAATCACACCAAAAATGCTTCCCCACAATGTTGACATCAATGACAACACTAGGTCAACCGAATCAACCAATGTATGTACACTTCATGCTCATGTTTCCAAACTGCATCAACCATGACAAACTTCCAAACTTCCAACAACCCATATGACTTGGAATCCTTTTATTTTTGTTTCTCACCTTTTCCATTTGAATCCTTTGGATCTCTAGTGCCCAGTGATGCAATAAGAACCTGCGATGTGGAAGACTTCAATGGGCCCATCTGTGCCAACTTTGTCTGCTTTTGAGTGAGTGATGTAGAAAAATCAAGTGAAGGAATAATGAACCTAGAACCAAGTGCATCTCTTGTGGCATAAAAGGTAGAAAAGAAAACGAGTAATAAGGACCAAGTTTGGCAAGGAGGAAAGAATCAATTGAGTGTTCTTTTGAATACCACACTGTTTCAACTATAATATGAGACACTTGAGATTGGTAAAGAATCCCTAAATGCTATCAAAATCTCAAGGAGAAGTTGATAAGCTCATTCTCCAACTGAAATCCTCTCATGGTGTCATGCTTCCCAAACAAGGACTCCAATTGAGTCCAGATCTAATTGGGTGTGGTGCAAGATTCAACATGGAAGAGATGATCAAGAGACATAGAAATGCATAATGTCCCAAAGGCTTGATCACCCCGATTAAACCACTTTCTCTTCTCAACAACAACTTGAGGTTCAAGTTTTGTACCCATGGTCACTCTGTAGGACCCTGATTTCTTCAGATGTATCTCCATTTCTGATTTCCAACTATAGTAATTGTATGGAGTAAGTAGAGCAATATGAGTTGGATCCATGATGAAAAGGTACATTAATGAATTGATATAGTATAGACCCCCTCAATGTGAAAAAAATCCCCGTGGATCCCCAAAAAGTTGACCTGTTTGCACAGTTTCTAAGAAAATAACCAAGAAAAAGGAAATATGAGATTTGATTGAAATAACAAATACCCAATTAATTTTTTGGAAAAATAGGCTTGAGATTTGTGAAGGGGATTGAATCAAATTTCCAATGCCACTTGAATCGTGAAAATCCGATAACCATGTCAAAAGTTATGCCCTCCTGAGCGAAAACAACTAGTTCTACATTTAGAGGCATGTAGAATAAATCAAGATCAAAATCTAGAAAAATACATGCACTACTAGATCAAGATTGGAACCACCTTTCCAAAGATATAAAGTTTGTGAAAAATGGAGTTAGGATGCCCAAGATACATGGTCCAATTTACTAGAAGTTGCCCAATTTGGTTTGATATGCAAACATAGGGCTAAAACAATTAGCTCTTGGTCGTCTCAACGACCAAAGGGCTAGGTGTAGGGGACTAGAGCAAGGCCCTTAGCCCTTGGTTGTTGATATGATTGGGGTGGGGCTCAATTATGGGTAGGGGCTTGTATTTGGCCCCTGGGCCATAATATGACCGTAGGTGGTAGTGTACGGGGTTGGAGGTGATTGGGCATGACAAAGCGATGTGGTTGACCAGTGGCGGCATTCTTAGGTAGCGCCAACAAAGACTCAGTGGCAAGAGATTGGACATATTTGAGTAAATATTCTCATAGAATATTCTTGACGTGATTTTGTACCAGTGCCTAAAAATAAAAATAAAAAGCCAAAATTTACAAAAAAGTTGTCATTGCAATTTTTTTTCCAGGCCAAAGAAATTTAAATCTTTTCCCTTGTAACAACCCTGTGCAAACCAAAGACGGCGACTATACCATATGACATTGTATAATGGTACACAAATTTGAACCTAGAAAATTGTCCAAAAAATCACCCTAAAAATCAAAGTCTTAGAATTTTGCAAAATGATAATCGATTTTTAGTTTTTTGGTCGCTTCAAATGCAATGGTGAGATTTGTTCTACTCTAAGATGCACCAAATTTTTTCTCAAGGTTGGATCCCTCAAATTTTGAATAGAAGGCTGCAAATTTGGAGCTCTGATACTATGTTGAAGTTCATAATTGAACCCCACAGTTTCCAAAAATCACTTGCAAGCAATTATCCTATCACAAATGAGAGATCAAAGCATGATTGTGTGCTCAACAACTTGAGAAATTGTATTGATGCAATAACTTGAATGAATGATTACAATGAAGGTGAATTCTTATAAAAGCATAAAAAAAACCTCTAGATGAGGATTTGATTAGATTGTGACAAGTGTCTTAATCTCATGCAATGAGACAACTTGGCCTATATTTAGCTCAATCTTATATAAAAAGCAACTCCTAAGTTTAGCTTAAGTAATTAAAGTAAAAGGGTATCTAATAATTAATTATTAGGTAATGACCTATTTACTACAAGTTATTCATTCCAAGAATTTCAATAAAAAGAAAACCCATAGAAACTCATAAAGAATATGTTGCCAATTTTGACAAAGTTATGAAGGTTCAATTCTTGCAGTACATAGATCTCTCCTTAGAGCTTAATTTTACACTTGAAGAAAAAATTATGATGCCTAATATGGATGATGTTCTAAAGGTTTTAGTATTAGTTGTCGAGACAATGGGATTCTTGATGTTGGAAGGTGGTAAGAAAGATTTTCTAAACATAGTTTAGTTTTTTTGGCATCAAGCTCCAAACATATTTTCCACCCTTGGATGCATAAAGGGGAATTCATAAAGGTGAGATATTACTAGATGCCAATGATCGGGTGACATCATTGCTTGCAAGGAGATTGGAAGTCATTACACATATTTAGGAGAAGATCAAATATGCAAATTTAGACACATGCTAGGAAGGCTTTGATTTCTCATGCCAATACACCATGGAGATATTGCAACTTGTCATCACATTGGGATTTCCATCAAGTGGAGGATTTCATCAAGACATAGGGAAGAAACATGCTGGAGACATCTTTCCTACTTGAACTAGAAATTGGCACCATGAAAATGATTCAAGAAGATATTCATTGGGAGACTCCAGCTCATAGTGATATTAGAGTAGCACAACAAAAAAACACAGTGGTGAGATTATTTTTCAGGTAAGGCAACCCTTATCCTTGTGGGAGTTTGAAGGTGTACTCAAGCAGTGGGGGAAAGGAATCATTTGTCATCAAATCCAAGAGGAGCATATGGTGAGTTGGTTGCATTCCTTGCCTAATCGAAGCCAAATGTGGAAAGACAAGATCTTGGATCTCATCATGGGCCTCACAAGGTTTTCATGTATTATGTTGTGAATAAGTTAACTAATCATGCACACTTCTTTGTTATTTCTCCTCAAGTGGCTAAATGGTTTATCAAAGAAGTGATAAAGTTACATGGGTTGCTTAATAATGTTGTGGATAATGGAGATAGAAGATCTTGTAATGTATTTTCCCAAGAGTTATTTCATTTGATAGGCATATGATTCAAACTCTATGGACATCACAACATACTTCATAATGTCAGCACATTGATAATTGGGCATTCAAGTTTGCAATCGCTTGAGAGCAAACAATTCTGGGAAGAGTGGATTGTCATGTCCGCTTTTCAAAACTAAAATAGTTAATTAAAGTCCCATAGCCTATTTCATACCCATAGGCTAAGGGATAAAATAAAAGAAATAATAATTTATTCATTTTTGGGTAAAAGGCTATAAGCTTGTATATATTTAGTATATTGAAAAGTATTACAAAATATTAAGAGTAATAGAGTACCAACATGGGAGATTCTAGAATAGTATCTATGCCTAAAAACCCTGGGTGAACTTACACATCCCCATAGATGTGCCTTTATACATAGCATAGGGAGGTTCCACTGGCAATGCCTACATTATACAACATTAATATGTAATTGTCTAGTTCAAAATACTAACAAAATTTGGGGGGTAACCATACTATTTCCAAAAAAGAAGACACAAAAATTGGTTCCTTAAAGTTTCTTCTTTATTCTTCCATTCAAACAATCTCCACTTCGTTTTCTCCTTGCTGCTCCTGGAGTACATTCATTTCTTGATTTGTTGAAGGAATTACATTTAAATTTGGAATGGCCACATTGTGGTGTTGCGGCAAGGCCCTTGAATTGGCTGTCGCTACTTCGAGCACAGGTAGCGGAGGATTGTGGTCGTGTCTGCAATACCGCATGGTGGTGTCGAGGCGAATCCTTGAAAATGGCTTTCGTTGCTTTAAACTCAGGTTGTGGAGGACTATGGTAGTGTGTCAACAAGACTAAGATTGCGTTGACCCTAACCTTAATCCTCTCAGCCAGGTCATCATCAATTTCCCCAACAAAAGAGAAACTTAAATATTATTATAGATCCAATGTAATATATAAAAAGTGTTTAACAATTACGTCAATATGTAATTAAAATTGTGTTTTTTGTAGTTAAAAAAGTTTTTTTAAAATGCTTGGAAGGAAAAAGTAAATTCAAATAAAGGGCACAGAAAGATAGCTATAAAAGAAAGGCATTGCTCAAAGCAAATGATCTGAATTTCTTACTTCACTGTTCCTTCCAAATTGAAGTTTGAAACATTCAAGGATTAAAACCCTTAGTTTTCAAGATTTGAAGGATGAAATTCTTTGAGGATAAAAACCCTCTTATCCATTGGAGGTGATTCCATCCAAAAGTCACAATTGTGCCAAATTGTTGAAGATTGGGAATTTGCAAGAAAATGTTTCGATGCTCATATGGATCATTGATTTTTACATCAATTTTTGCTGATTTTTCATCTTTCTAGGGTTGCACCCCTATTGGATGTCATGTTTCTGATGTTTCCAGCCACCATAATGGTTGTGCCCTGCTTTTGATCTTTGTTTTCAGCTGTTATCATCAAGGGGCCTAGGGTTTCAGACTATTCCTACTGTTTGTGGGGTATTTCAATCATTTGATCAACTATAGTTCATATTTCCATCCAAAGTTGGAAAACTCGACTCTACAAAAAACTCACCAAGCCCAAAATTAACAAGTCAACAAAAACTCAAAGAAAACTGGGCAAAAACTCGGAAACCTTTTCAATTTTTTTTTTTTTTCAAAATTTTATGTATCTAGCAAGTCTTTTGTAAAGACTCGCGAGTTTTTGGCAAAAACTCACCAAAAACTCGAAAAAACTATTTTTTGAAAAGACTGCAAGAAGTTAACATTAAAAAACTCGCCAAAGGAAAAACTTGTAGAGTTTTTTTTCCGAAGTCTTCCATCTTTGAAATATGCTAACCAATTTTTTCGATGATTTAACACAACACAACCAGCAATAGTTAACTGGATTAGCGTTAGCATCAAACGTAAAACTGAACTTGGAATGAAAACTACTCAACGTCAAGAATGTGCACTCAAGATCCCACTGAGGGCGAGGTGCTAACATATGACGGAGTGTTGAAATTTGAAATTAAGAACTGATAGGCGGATAACCAGCCATGAAAAACATTTCCACACTACCACCAAACAGTGGGGGGAAAAGATTACAATTAAAGTAATTCGTCCGCTGCGGCGGGCATCCACAGAGCTGTGGGGATTCACCACTATGAAAGTGGGTATAAGAGAGTTACAAAACAGATTGTCCACACTGGCGGTAAACCATCCAGGGGTAATTTAGTGATAAAACAGAAAGTAATTGCAGAACTGAAAGACTGGTTGGATTAGTAATGCTTAATCTCAACCTTACAAATTAAACTCTGCAAATTACAAATTACAATGATAAGGAATGAACCTTAGATATTAAGTATGAACTTTTACAATGATATAACTCTCAAATACTGAAGTATATGATCAAAAACTGGAAATTGCAACAATCTGATATAAAAATCAGAATTCTGGAAATTCAACCAGCAAACTGTGAAATCATTAAAATGCTCATAAGTTGATCAATTTACCTCTGAATGGTGTGAAATCAGTTGCAAATGTTTTCTAGAAGTGTGGTGCCCAAGATGCAAATCAGAAACCATCCAAAAAGACTCCAGCTTATTTTGCACGAATCCCAATGCCCATCAAAATGGTACGGCCTCAAGAAATCGATTTTGCAAGATAAAATTAATTACTTGGAATTAAATTCCAATTCTTTGTGGAAAGGGGCGCCATGTACCAACAAGTGAATTGCCAAAGTACCCAGAATGAAAATAAAATCACTCAAATAGATATGAACAAAAATCAGTTTCAGCTGTTGTAAAACCAGGAACTCAAAACTGTGAAAACACTCCAAAACTTCTTCAATTTTGATGCTCAATCTGCTAGTCTGATGTTGAGAAGCAGCAATGTAACCAACTAGGTGTTATATTGCAAACACGAAATTGGATGAAAGGCTAGGAGGTAGACATCCTCGAAGCAATATGTCAATTGTCATTTCGACAGCATAACTTTAGCATAATTTTCATGGATGAAATGCTGGAGCAAAGACCTTCAATAAATAAGAGCTCACAAACTCTTCAAATGCCTGAGAAGCAGATCAAAAGACACAGGAGACCCTTCAAATTCCCAAAAACTTTCAACTTCTCAAGGTGGCGTCCAAAATTGCATAATAAGAAATTCACTTTATTTCATAATTCTCACTTAATAAAGTGGCGTCCACTTTTGCTCAAGGAATAATGTTCTTATTTAAAAATAATAAAGCTCTTCATGAAAGCGCCACCCTTCCAAGTCCCCTTTTTAAATACAACTTAAAGTTGTTCATCTAGGCCAAGGGGTCAACTGCATAATATAACCTTAATGCCTTATTTCAACATAAAAATGCCATGAGAGGTCAAACATGAACTGCAAATAAATGCTCCAACTGGATATGAAATACTGAAAGCTGACAAACTCCAAATTGCTTAAAATAGAATTTACTATAAATAGTAAACTCTCAGAAAATGCCGAGGAACCTCAGAACTGGAAACCCTAATTTTACCTCATACATGCCTACAGGCTTCCGGAATAGGCGGATGAGTGTAAAGACATTCTGATGAGAAGGGGACATTACAATCTTTGTTTCCATCCATCATTTTGAGGGATTTTTTATGTGGCTTTTGACATAGAGTTTGGATATATTCTTTGTTAAGGTTTCAAACCATTAATCAATTTCTCCAACCCTTAAAATGGTTGTTTGGTGTTCCCAACATTTGATTGATGCTTCCAGCCATATTTGATGTTGCGCCTAGCTTTTTTGATAAATTTTCTACTATTGTAACTATAAGTCATATCATACATTGGATCTACTATTTGGAGTGTTTTTCAGCCTACATTGTGCATCGTAGTGCCATTCTACAGTTGTAACCTTACTGATTTTTGAGATGTTAATGTTGATATTGCTAATAAGGGTTTAAATCTAAAAAAATATCACATCATTGTTGCCCTATTTATATATTGTAGAGTTATCTACTATAGTTGTTGATTTTACAAGGGTTTTCAGATATATTGTTGCTACTGGAGGAGTTGAATTGCTATTTTCTGTCATATGATGCTGATTTCTAGGCCCTAATTGCTATTCTAAATGAAATTGTTGATTTGTTCATAATTATTTGCAAACCTTTACATGTGCTGATCTAGGGTTTATTGTTGTTAAAAGGGATTAATTTTCAATTATTTTGAGTTGGCATTTATCATAGGAATCAA
This sequence comes from Sequoia sempervirens, assembly GCA_007258455.2. Lineage (NCBI taxonomy): Eukaryota > Viridiplantae > Streptophyta > Pinopsida > Cupressales > Cupressaceae > Sequoia > Sequoia sempervirens. The sequence goes on along the minus strand of VDFB02033509.1, from coordinate 16,575 downwards.
ATCTGTCATATATGATTGAACATATGACGGTTTTAGAACTATAACAACCAATACATAAGTCAGATTTTTCTGTAATAATTGCTTATTTTGTATTTGAGGGTTTTTACCAAAGTTCATATCAGCTTGTGGGGTTTGAATCCATTATTGGGAACTAAGGAGTATTTTGATTGACAAAGGTTTGCAAATTGTATCATTGCTGATCAACATTAATTTTAGTAGGGTTTGACACATACATTTGGCATTAATTCATTATTTCAGCTTGCACTGCTTGAAAATTCATCTAGTTCCTAAGGTTGTCCGATTGGGGACATTACAAGTTTCTTGAATCCATCATATCTTTGCATTCTTTGACATGAAGCACAGGATGAAATCAAGGTACTGTTTGATTTTTTATGTATTTAGAGGTTGAACTTGTTTTTGTCTATGATATGTATTAAACTCAGAGTTTGATTTACACATGGTGGAAATCAGTAATAATTTCTACAAATTCAGTATATATGTGTTTTTGAAGAATATTTTAAAAAATTATGTATTTTCAAATATTCGATAAATTTGCCGAGTTATTGCCAAGTTTTTTAAATTTTTTGGGCCTCCCGAGTTATTGTTGAGTCCGAATTTTTCAACTATGCTGTATATTACTATATAGTTATCAATAACCTGAATATATTTTATTATTTATTTCCTCAAATGAGGTGAATACAAAGAATGATACCACATGAAGTTGTCCCCTACTACTTGTTGGATGGAAGTTTGCGTGCATTATATTATTGCAAGGTATCAAACCTGCCTTGAAGAGGTTTCTTTCATCATAGATGTCTTCTTTTTACCAAATAAATGTTACTGTGTGCTTCTTAGAACATTATATGTTAACTCACTAAACCTAACTTCCATCTACAAGTCGTAATACAAGGACACAAGATAAGCCCAATATATGCTATTATCAAAATTATCAATCTTATCTGCCCCAATTGAATGCAAATGTAGAGAAAGGAATTAATTTGCATGATTTAAAATTCAATTTCTTGGAAAGAAACTAGATTCCAATTTCATCTAGAAGCAATTTTTTGGTACAATGCTGGAAACATGGTTTTCTATATATGCCCCACATATATAGCAAACTAAAATGGGATATTGTAAAAAAGGGATTATAATCACGAAATGATTAGAAAATGTAGTTTGTAAACTTACCTCGTGATCATAAATTTATAGTTAGCGAAAGTCAATACCATTTTTAGACTTTGCATTGAGAAGCTTTGCCGCTTGCCCAGGTGGTCTTTTCCAGCTTCTATCCAGAATATTAACCTGTTGGACCTTTCAAGATATTCATGTTAAAAGCAGAAATGCAATATAAGATTGTATGCATAATGCATATTTTAATGATGACAAAACTACATTCTTCTTTTCTACAACACTAACTGTAAATATTAAAATCTAACCAGCATCTCCGCAAATGCATCAACAGTTCCAAAAGATTCCATTCTTGTGTAGTCAGCCCCAATTCCTGTTATTATGACATTCACTGCAGGAGCCCAAAGATTGATGTCTTAGGTTGGATTTTAGTTTCAGGAATTACTTACAGAAAATAGGAAAAACATTGAAACAAACATACCATTGGAGACTTCATCATTTTCAGGGAAAAAAGCAGTCACCATTCTCTGTTCATCTGCCTTTCCTTTGCCCTTCACCCAATCTGCAATTGGATTAGTAGAATATCAGTCTATGGATCCCTACATATTCTGTGTAGTTACATTTCACCTTGATTTTTAGAAAATATATTCAACTATTTGTGAAAGCATACATTTTGAGGAAGCTCAAGATGCATTTCAGAGTTTCAATGTAGCACAATACAAAAAATCCTAATCACGACTTGTTTAATCGAACGAAAAATACAATATAGCTTCCAAAACAGCTTGTAAAGCTTTCTGAATTTCAATAATGTGTCAATCAAAATAGCCTATTAAATAGAAATTACTTTATTTTATATGAGCGAAAAACATTGTAGTCCTTACCAGCTCACAAAATATTTACCATAAATTCCCATTCAATCATTGGAGCCTTCTTAGAATCTCATGCAATATTTTTCCAGGATAACAAGTAAACACCACATGCTTGTAATTGAACTTCTAGGACTTTCCACATATAATAATGCATAATTTTATAAACTAAAGATTCCAAACGAACCAATTAGGTTTTGCCTATTGATCCACGTACAGTGTGTGATTATGTGGAAGTAGCCTTCCCTTAGTAAGTCAAGGGACTGCAGACCCTTTTAGGGTCATCAGCCCCAAGTTTAACGGAGATCATAAGTTATGGACCTTTTTATTCTATAGTAGTGAGCTAAGTCCACCTTTTTATTTTTACCTTTTATTGGAAATGGGATCCAACCTTGTCGATACATTTGTTTTTTGGTTTATTAAATGTGTTGTTTTCTAAAACTAATTAGTTGATAGGATTTTCCCTGTGGCCTTTCAAGCCCAGAAAAGATCAGAAAAGTTGTTTCACACCAGAAAATATTATTCAATTGCTGGAATTGTCTCACTTTATGGAAAATATTCTTCTTCTTAGTACAGAAAATAACTTTTAATTGATATGTGTCCATATCCCTATCACTGAACCCATGTATCTCTTCAAGGTGCAGGTGCTAGTTATCTTGCATGCAAAATGAAACCAAAAAAAATAATCCAGGAAATTGTTACAACTGGACTCTTAGAAGTCGAGTAAAGCATGTTTTGGAAATAAGCTCTTGTATAAATCTTTGATGATTGTGTTTGGCCTAGAGAACACCATACTTTACTGGATTTAGCCTGGGTTCCCATCCACACTACCTTGAAAAGTTTCTTCTTTTTATGTAATGTTCATCTATTTTTCATAATGACATAGCTCTCGTCTTTCCAGTTAGAAAAAAAATGATTCTAATTTTTCAGCAGCTAAAATTTGAGTTATATTCCAGCAGTTACACAGTTGTGTTCTACCAAAGCTTCAGATATAGTTTCTAGCAATTTCAGATTTCCAATAGTTTCAGACTTGTATAGATTTCAGTGTTTTTCACAATCAATTCGTTTTCAGCAGTTTCAACTTCAGCTTAAGGAGTGATCAGTTTAGGATTGCAATAGTTTGTAATCAACATATTTGTAACCGCAAACCACACTGACATGCACACCTATTAATTTCATATGAGACACTTGTTGGATGGCTCTTTATTCTACTCTTAGGATTTACTTTGTTTACATTGCAGTCCTTGTTAGTGTTTTAATTTGTCTTTTGGAAGACAATATAAAATGGAATGGAACAACATTTGAGGTAAAACAATTCTTCGAATTATAAGAGGAAGCTCCCTGAAATCCAACTAAGCCTAAAACTAAACAAACCCTACCCTAGACTAAAACTATAGACAAAATAGACAATATAAAATGGAATAGAACAAAATTTGAGCTAAAACATTTCTTCAAATTATAAGAGGAAGCTCCCTGAATTCCATTTAAACCCAAACTAAACAAACCCTACCCTAGACTTAAACTATAGACAAAATATACAGATATGCACACTTTACAAGATTTCCCTGATGGGGTTTACATAAACAAAAAAGATTTAAGTGCCTATGTTTTTGGCTTCAAATACATACACTAAATAATTAACAATCAAGCATTGCAGATGAGATTTTTAGATATTGAATGGATAGAAACTAACTAAACACAAACAAACACAAAAGCTTCTTCCTGGCCAGAATATAGACCAACATTCTGTTGCAAACAAGATTTGAAGAGATATCGATTTGAACAACATGCATTTCTAGGAATTGAAAGGCTATGCTGCATATAAAGCTACAACCTAGATAGAAAAATGTCATCAATACAAATCTTTACTCAATATGATCTATTTTTTTTACCAATCAAAAAATAAAAATGATCTATTTTCAATTCAATTCAAGAAATTACAATCATAGTAATGCAATAACTTTAGTTCAATAACAATATTTGTGGCATAAGCTTCTATAATAACCACCCCTCAAATTTTTGCTTTTACAACTTGTTAGCACCAAACATAAGCAATGATAACAACTTAATCAACTTTCCTTCCACTCTCTAATCACCCAGATCCCAGTGTGGGCAAGGTGAGAGCATACAGTAGCAAGGATTACATTATAATGCTTCTAAAAAGTAATCCACTTCTTCAATGGGGTGAGTAAAGAACTTCCACTTATGCAGTGGGTACAAAACTGAAAGTAAATCAGCTCTTCCACTTTTCAGCAGTGAATGCAATGCCAAGAACCACTTATTCAATGGGGTCGGTACAATGTAACCAGTTATTCAGTGGGGTGAGTACAAGAGCCACTTATGTAGTGGGGTAAGTAGCTAACCAAAACAAGAGCCAGAAGTATCAAGAGCCACTTATGCAATGGGGTAAGTAGCAAAACCAATTCAAGAGCCAAGTCATTGATGGTACTACCAATCAGTGTTACAATATTAACTCATTAATTTTTCCAATCTAAAATATACATCAGCTGTTACACAGAATATGAAATGAACTGGTTGGAATCAACCCACGATGTTACTAGATGATGAAATAAGTTACCCAACTCAAGACAGTAACATTATACCTCATTGAGGCCTATGATTGGGTGCTGGAAAGAGGCTCATCTTCACTAGTTGAACCCAAAGAATTGCTGCTACAGGTCTGCAGATAAGGTCTTAACGTTACTGATGTTATCAGGAAGGCATTTTCAGTCATCTACAGTAGCCACTTCACTCAGTCCATCATTCACAGAGATCCTTATGAAGGCACCCCAACTCCTCCTACAATACCTAATCACTTACTCCCAGAAATGGTGAAATTATAGATGATTATCAGACCTAATAATAGTCTGATCACACCCAGAATGGTGCTGGCTGCATAGGGGCGATTAGTCAATTAATTCTTTAAGAAATCCAATGCATTCAAAACTGATAAGTATCACTTGGAAATTCCTTCACCAGCATAGATGCCTTCCTAAGGATGGTTTGCAGCCTCACAAACCCTTGAAAACTCTGATGGTATGACCTTCAATCATATCAATGATAAAAAACCCAAAAATCATATCACAAGACCTTCAATCAATAGGAACCAAAATGATGGTACGACCAGCACTAGCAAGGGGTACGGCCAACAAGCAACTCAATGAAGTTTCACTCCAAAACTCGTGAAAACTCAATACCAATCACACCAAAATATTATCACTTTCAAAATACCTTAAATATTCTCATCTTCTGAAAACCTGAAAATCAAAAACTCCATGAATAACTCCTGTGTTTCCTGAATGAAAACACCCAACTAGTTAGGGTGAATCTTTCACCACCGAAACTAGAGTAGATTGATGAGGTTTTTCGTCCTCAATCAACTCTTGGAAGAACTCAGGTTTATTCTGACAACAGCTGGTTATGAGAGCAACTTCGAATGATGCAAATGGGAGCCCCATACCTCCTTTTATAACTTTTTCCTTGCTTTTTCGAAAAACGCTTTTTGCTTTTTCCTTGTTTTTTCGAAAAAGTACTTTTTGCTTTTCCATTGCTTTTTGAAAAAGCATTTTTTTGCTTTTTCTTTTTAAATTTAACTTCAATAACCTTTTCACTTTATAATATTTAACACTAAAGTAATATAAAACATTACTTTATAACTTTAGCATAAATATTAAAATAATTCTAATCATTTTATGAAAAGCACCGAGAGACATCCAAAACGGAAATTGATCACACCAAGAAGCTACTGATGATAAGGGAAGATGCCTAGTGCCAAAATGGGCACTTTCTAAAAATAGTTGTGTTCTCCAAGAATTGTGGAGAACAATCCAGATGGCCAAAAATGCAACAAAGGACATCATCACCATCTTGAAGACCAATAGAATGCCAACACACCACTGGACACTGAGAAAAGACACTATTGAGCTCTCCAAGAACCTTGGAACTCTTCTAGTTGACCTGGAAGCCTTCGGAAAACCCTGGAAACTGGTCAATGCTCACAAAATAACATGGTGTAAAAATGGGGACATTACAATACTCCCTTCCCAAAGATTGCTTGTCCTCGAGCAATGCCAACTCATAAATTGATTCACCCCGGATAAAATCTGATGAGATGCCGAGATCCCAAATAAGTCTAGAAGGTCTATACCTCCATCTGCTTGGAGCACTATACTGTTGGACACTTGCAAATGAGACCTCCTAAAGTCCTCGTATAAAAAAGAGCAACCAATCATTGTTACAATATTAACTCATTAATTTTTCCAATCTAAAATATACATCAGCTGTTACACAGAATATGAAATGAACTGATTGGAATCAACCCACGATGTTACTAGATGATGAAATAAGTTACCCAACTCAAGGCAGTAACATTATACCTCATTGAAGCCTATGATTGGGTGCTGGAAAGAGGCTCATCTTCACTAGTTGACCCCAAAGATTGCTGCTACAGGTCTGCAGATAAGGTCTGAAGGTTACTGATGTTGACAGGAAGGAATTTTCAGTCACCTACAATAGCCACTTCACTCAATCCATCATTCACAGAGTTCCTTATGAAGGCACCCCAACTCCTCCTACAATACCTAATCACTTACTCCCAGCAATGGTGAAATTATAGATGATTATCAGACCTAATAATAGTCTGATCATACCCAGAATGGAGCTGGCTGCATAGGGGCGATTAGTCAATTAATTCTTTAAGAAATTTTATCATTCAAAACTGTTAAGTATCACTTGGAAACTCTTTCACCAGCATAGATGCCTTCCTAAGGATGGTTTGCAGCCTCACAAACCCTTGGTAACACTGATTTAACACTTCTAATCACCTCCATCAGTGGTATGGCCAGAATAGGGGTGATTGCCTCTGAAAAGAATCTTTACTTTAAAACCCTGCAATCATCTTCAATGTGGTCACCTATCACAGGGAAATCAATGATGAAAAACCCAAAATAACATCACAAGACCTTCAATCAATAGGAACCAAAATGACAGTATGGCCAACAAGTAACTTAATGAAGTTTCACTCCAAAAATCGTGAAAATTCAATGCCAATCACACCAAAATATTATCACATTCAAAATACCTTAAATATTCTCATCTTTTGAAAACTTGAAAATCAAAAACTCCACGAAAAATTCCCATGTTCCTGAATGAAAACACCCAACTAGCTAGGGTAGATCTTTCATCATTGAAACTAGAGTAGATTGATGAGGGTTTTCATCCTCAATCAACTCTTGGAAGAACTCAGGGTCATTCTGACATCTGGTTATGAGAGCAACTTCAAATGATGCAAATGGGAGCCCCACACCTCCCTTTATATCTTTTCCTTGCTTTTTCAAAAAGCGCATTTTATTTTTTCCCTGCTTTTTTTGAAAAAGTGGTTTTTGCTTTTTTGTCGCTTTTTCAAAAAAGCATTTTTTTGCTATCTTTTTTTAAAATTTAATTTCATTTTATAATATTTAACACTAAAGCAATATTAAAACATTACTTTATAACTTTAGTGTAAATATTAAAATAGTTATAATCATTTTACAAAAAGCATTGAGAGACATCCGAAATGGAAACTGATCACACCAAGAAGCCACTGATGACAAGGGAAGATGCCTAGTGCCAAAACGAGAACTTACTAAAAATAGTCATGTTCTCCAAGAGATGTGGAGAACCCAGATGACCAAAAAAATGCAACAAAGGACATCACCGCCATCTTGAAGACCAACATAATGCCAACACACCACTAGATGCTGAGAAAAGCCACCACTGAGCTCTCCAAGAACCTTGGAACTCTCCTAGTTCACTTGGAAGCCTTCGAAAAACCCTAGAAACTAGCCGAGGCTCATGGAATACATTGGTGTAAAAATGGCTTCACCTCTATTGAATTTGGTAGAGAAAATATGTAGATTATAACATAATTGTTACATAGTCAAATAAATTTGAATAATATCATCAAGAAGAATGGCGAAGGGGAAGGATGATGATACTGTTACATTAAACAATATCACCTGGGAGAGTCTCAGTGGTAGTGAGTGCCGGACATGGTGGCTGGGAACTCAAAACGACTACATCCTAAAAAATAGCCTCGTAGCACGCGTAGTTGGATAAAGCCACCCGGTTACCATTCTTCAACTCTCATGAGTTTGAGCCATATCGATGCTAGATTATAGTGCAATATGACATGCATGCTCACAAATCAGTGATTAACTATAGAGGGTTCTAGGTGACTATATCTTTTGCACCTGCCGAATTCACTAGAGTTTTTGGGATACCTTCGAGAGGGGCATCAATAGCCAAGCCTACAAGGAAGATGTCTCGACAAAAAAAGGAGACAATTTTGGTGAGAGTGTGTGATTCCAATCTCACTCAATAGGAGTGTATCTGGAGTGCAGGGAACAAAGGGTTGAGGAATAATTTTCTCGCCACTGCCAAGCGGAAGTGCCTCCTAGAATTTATCAAATACAAACTCACGGGGGCCAACAAGGCGCTTAATGTTGTAGTTTGGATGATTACTCTCACGATCGGTTTGAGCATAGGGAGAGTGTATAACTAGGAAAGCATACTTTCAGAGAGGATACAAGAGTCCCTGTGCTTAAAGTACAAAGACTTCCACATGAATCAACACGCAATCAAGCTTCTCTTGGATTCCATTTATACATAGGTACTTTCAGACAATTGGGGGAGATTTCAACCCATAGGTCAATTGGACGCGTCATGGTCGACCATGTTTTATTGGGCCAACTTGGGTGTGTAGATGACAGGAGAGGAGACACCTCAAATAGGGGCACCACTGGTGAAAAAAGGAAAATAGAGGGATGAATTGCCTACTTCGCCGAATAGAGATGACTATGAGGCTATCGAGCTATCTTCTTCTACCAAGATGAGTACGGAGGAATTTTCACTCACAAGGGAGGCAGGCTCACAGGAAGACATCGAGGGGGCTATTCCCATACAACTAGCCATTCCCGTGCAACCAGTACCTTCCACTATAGTCATACCAACGACAACTCCTACACCTCCAATAACAACACCACTACTAGCACAACCAACATCACCAATACCAATGGTGCCATCAACAGGGCTATGTGTAGTCAATGATGACATTGAAGAGGATGTGGATATTGACGATTGGTTGGGAGAGATGGGGGTACTAGTAGACGCCCCTCCACTAGAGTCACCAGGAGCATTGGCCAAGAGCATACAATTACCACATGAGCAAGAGTCAACTGACATGGTGGTTGACACTCATCCTACAAAACCTTCACAATAGCCTATAGAGCTCTCACAACTAGCCTCGCCAGCCACACACACTACCATGGCGACAACCCTAGAGGTAGACTCACGACCACATCCAGTAGAGTCAGACGAGGAGTCTACTGAGGATGAGTCCAAAGTGCTATTCATCAAGATTAGTCAGTCGGATGTGTATGAGCCCTCGTTATAGTCCAAAGATATCTTGGAGAGCTCCAATCCATGGCAAGAGTAATGTATGAGCTAAGGGAGTTATCACAACAGCTGGCCATTGGGCATGATCCATTTGTTGCCCAGGACACTAAGAGGATCTTGGCCTTCATGCAAGTGAAGTGCAAAGAAGAATTCTTAAGGTGTTTCATCTCATAGGGATGGCTAGATGTGGAGATGTAAGAGATGTTGGATACCTGGAAGCCAACTAGACCCATGGTAGTAGGGAGACATGGTCAAGTGCTCTTAGCACTCCATGACATGGAGAGGCATTATAGAGACATCTCTCTTAGATGGCGACAATAGATAGCTTCCATTGAGGAGGCAATGTAGGTGAGAGATAGAGCACTCGCATAGGCGAAGAGTATTAGAGTAGAGCTAGTTGACCATATCCACAAGTCCTAGGAGCAATTGGCTTAGGTGACCGCATTAGAGCGTACTCCAATCACAAATCTTGAGCAGGTGGTGGTAGAGAGACAAACTAGTGGCCAAGAAGGATGCTTAGTTGGCAGAGAGAGACAAAATATTGGTTGAGAGGGAGGCCCAACTGGTTGAGAGGGACAAACGGTTATAGGGAAAGAATCAGGAAACATACAATGGGGTAAGTATGAAATCTTCACACATAAGGAAACATCCACTTATTCAGTGGGAATTACACATTGCAGGAAATGAAAGTATTAGGTGGCTAGCTGACCAAAACCACTTACGCAGTGGGATGCAAGGTAAAATGAAAAGAGAATCATCTACTTATTTAGCAGGTAGTACATGAAACCAAAGTTCATCTACTTATTCAGTGGGAAAGCAACTTATTCAGTGGGGTTAGTACATGAGCCAATAACCAAATGAAACCCACCAGCAGTACTACAATTCAGTGCTTACAAATGAGAGTGCATAGAAAATTAAAGCTTTTGGTGGTATAACCATTTGAAGCATTACAAAGTTAGCACATATGCATTCTGCTGATTACAATATGGAAACACCTCCAAAATCATACTTAATGATGAAACAAGTAACCCAAATCAAGGTAGTACCATTATACCTCATTAACACATGCACTTTGTTGGTGTTTCAATTCACACCTCTGAAATGCGGATTAGAAACGAACAACTATGCACAGATAAACTACTCTTCAAATTAGGAGGGGAAGCTCCCTTTTTGCTAATGATGCTTAAAGAAAGTAAACTAAACTATTGCCAATCTTTTTGTTCTCAGCTAAGAGCACAAGGTTATAAAACTCTTTGCGTCGTAGCTGAGGTTTTCTTTTTTAGAACTTCAACTACAACTAAGCCTAAACTAATGATGCTTTTAACAACTCAAGTGAACTCAGAGCTTGAGAATTAGAAATAAGCAAGGTATGATTCAACACAAAAACTCACATAAACTCACTTCCAAAACACACCCGAAGACTCATTATACTTTTAGATGTAAGTTGAAATAAAGATTATATAAGCCAAACACAAAAAAAAAAATTGAGATAGTAGATCAGAGCAAAGTAGGCATAAGATTTCCTTGCTGAAAATTTGAACAAAAATTACACTTCTAGGACAGTAGATTTGTAGCAAAACAGGCTTACAATTTAGTGATCAAACCAAATTACACTTGACACAAATTACACATAAATTGAACAATGATTTGCAGGAAAAGGCAAGCATGCAAACTTGCTCTTACACAAAGTGAATAGACATTGAATAACAAAGTTGCAGGAAAAAGTAGGCTCAGCAATTTGTTACCACAATAATGGTTAAAAAGAAATGGGCAAGGCTGCCCTTATTTACACACAAACAAGGAGTAGGGAACCCTAAAATCTCCTTGCTTTTACAATTAGACATGTCAACTTGCAAGCTTTATTTCTAAAACTAAAAAATGACAACTAACTAACAACCTACTAAAACAAAAAGCAAGGAAAGTCCCAACTATTACAATTTGATTTTTCCATAATACAAAGAATAGATAAGCATGAATGAGAATAACAAGTTTAACTTGGAAAAGGCATCAAGTTAACTGCTGCTTTTTTGAGTTCTATTCTTGGAAAACATCGCTGCCCCAAAAGGTGACTCACTAATTGATAACTTGGCGGCTTTGCAACTTTATGCTTCTAACACTTCTCTCGATTTTCCAATGGAAGAGTTGTTGTGACCTATTCACACATCACCCCATTCAAAATGGGGAACCCCCCTAATTTTTGTTCCATTTGGTCTTTTGGCATGGGTCTTGTGTCTGTCTTTGTCTGTTCTTTGTAACTTTCCGACGATGTACTTGTCTTTTGACCTGGATTGGAATTTTTATTAAGTTTGGAGTGCATCTTGATAGATTAAGGTTTTGAATCTTCAGGCTATTTTGAGGTCAAATTGAGTTGGCTAATTGAAATCTAAGCTTGGCATTGTAGTTAGAAGGCTTCAGGAAAGTTCCCACTGAATTTTCACTGAATTCTAACAACTTACTATTTTTAGTAAGTACCAAATTTGGGGCCTATTTCTTAGGGATTTTCAAATTCTGATTGCTACACTATGCTTAGAACCCTTAGAACTCACTTCCAAAATTTGAGCGAAAATGGACAACTTTCTAATTTTAGCAGTTCTGGCTTCGGGAGCAATTTTCAGGGTTTGCATGTAAGATTTTTCAATGCATGTCTGGATAATTTTTCTAGGTTTTTTGAGAGCTTCGCGATGGTGTCACATGCAAGTCAAGTTGATCACTTTTCAGGTACTATTTTTAGCAGGTGCCCACATGCAGCCTAATTTTCTAGGTTTTTTTGGGTTTTTTGAGATCTCCCGAGCAATATGACATGCAAACACATCCGACAGTTGGTTGGCCACTTTTCAGGCACTTACTAGTTTTAGCAGGTTCACTCTAGCAGCCCCCAGAGCTTCAATTTCATGAACAGAGCAACATGCAACAAAAACGGAGTCAAACGAAGGTCAATAGAGGCATATGCAAGTGAAATTAGGGTTTCCAACTTTGGCGACTAAAATGAGGGGTAAAACGCCAAAATATCTTAAAAAAATGTATCCCATTGCGATCAACATCCTTCAAGCAGTCTACTGGTAAAATATGAGCACAATTCAAGTACTTACTATTTATAGTAAGTCACCTCCAGAACGGGGCTAAAAATAGCAGGTTAGCACGAATGGTAGGTATGAAAAGGATAGTTAGGTCATGAGGGCTAGTGCGAGTAAAAATTAGGTCTTCAGAAGTGAAAAATCCTTGAAAATCATGAGACCCCCACAAACTTTCTAAAAATAGCAAGTCAGAGAGGGCTAGGGCGAAACTTTTCTAAGACATGAAAATTGAAAGCACACCCATCAAGATGCGCCCAGGGCATGAGAGGTCACAAATTTGACTAAGTCTAGCAAAATCAGAAGTAGAACCCCTCCAATGCGCCCTTGAGAGGAGATTGGGTGAAGAAATCATCTAAGTAGTGAAAATGGAAGCTTAGGGGGTCAAATGCACCCAAAAGCAGACTAGCTTGAGAAAATTCTCCTAAGGCGTAGAAAAATGAAAGTTCATACCCCCAAGTGCGCCCTAGAATGAGAGCTTACCCCCTTAAATGCTCCCTAACATGGGAGAGGGTAGGAAAAGTTTCTAAGTGTTGAAAATGAAAGTAGATGGTATGAAATGCGCCCACCTTACAAAAATGAAAGTAGGCCTAGTCAAATGCGCTCTTGAGATGACAAGGTGTTGGAAAATTTTCTAAGGCAATGGGAATGAAAGTGTGAGTGGTCAAACGCGCCCTAGCAGCATGAAGTTGGTGAAAAATCTTCTAAGTGTTGGGAAACAAAACCTTCACCCCCAAAATGCGCCCAAGTTGAGCTAGGATAAATGAAAAATTTCTAAGTGTTTGAAAACAAAACCTTCACCCCCCAAAATGCACCCAAAGTGGAGAAGAGATAGGAAAATTTTCTAAGTGATGAAAACTGAAAGTGTGAGGAGTGAAATGTGCCCAAGTCAAGAGGTTGATTTGAAAATTGTCTAAGGCAAGTGAAATTAAAAGTGTAGGGGGTCAAATGCGCCCAATGTGAAGGAGAAGGCTTGAGATTTTTCTAAGTGGTGAAACTAGAAGCTTGACCCCCCAAATGCGCCCTCATGAAGGCTAGCTTAAGAAATTTGACTAAGGCGTAGATAAATTTTGTAACACTTTTTGCATCTTCAACCACACTTTTGACCCATGAAATCTTCCCAATGTCCTCTAGCAATAGGTCTAAGCAATGTGCAGCACATGGAGACCATGCAATTGTGGGATGCCTCTCCATAAGTAGTCTACCTGCAGCTACATATGTAGCTACGTTGTCCGTGATGATTTGGCCAACATTATCAACTCCAACCTCCTGGACCACCCTATCTAATAGATTGCATAAAGTCTCAACATTTTTAACTTCATGGGAGGCATCTATTGATTTTAGAAACACCAATCCACCATTAGAGGCCACTAAAAAGTTAAGGAGAGTTCTATTTCATCCATCTGTCCACCCATCAGATAAAATACTGCAACCTTTTCTTCGCCAAAATTTCTTTTGCTCATCAACCACAAGCCGTGTATTCTTTACGGCTTCCTCTAGCAATGGCCCACTAAAATATTTAGATGATGGGGTCTTAAACCCCTTCCCTGCAACTGTAAGTGTGTTCACCAAACCTTCCCAATATGGGCTGTTTGCAACATTGAAAGGTAGATTATTGTAGTACCAAAAGTTTGCAGCAGCCATCCTAGCTTCTTGATGCTTTTCTTTATTCCAACCATTACCTTCAAGTGAAGGTTGTGCTCCTGGAACATTACGTGGAATAAAATAATTTGGTCCTGATGAAGGACCCTGACTAGCACTAGCAGTAGAAAAGGAACCATCAGGACTCTCACCAAAAGATGAATGTGGAGCACGGAAGCTTGGACTTGCAACACCATGGGGCATAGAGGGTGTAGATTGGGATTGGGATCCACTCATCGCTGCTGTTAGGGCATCCTTTGTTTTTTGTCTTTCCTCTTTTTTAAGCTCATATTCAGCAAGAAGGGCCTTCATCTCTCTAATAATCTCAGGAGTAGTATTCTTGCATCCCTCTACATTTTGCCCAGGTATTCTAGCAAGGTGGTATTTTAATCTGTTTATTCCTCCTGTCATCCATTTCTGGCATTCATGACATGTCAATTCACCTTTTTTATTTCCTGGAATTCCATACTTCCATGCAGGGTCTTTTTTTAGTCCCTTTGGATTTGAAGACGACATTGCTGTTTCAAGTTCAACATGGAAAAAAAAAATCAGCTAGGGTTTGCTAAAAAATCAGCAAATAAATGTGATTCAAAATTTCAAAGTTTCAAACATTTGCAAAAGAAAAAGAATGCAAAAACAAGCTAGAAAGTAGAAACAATAAGAATTAGGCTATTAAGGAAAATAGAAAAAAAATTGGCAGCATTTCCCCTTATTTTTCTTGATTTTTTTAATTTTGAATGCAAGAAATTGCAGAAAACAAACAAAAAGAATTGTTATATCACTTACCTAGCTCTATTTTAATCTTTTTAGTTCGTTCTCCTTGCTTCAATCAACCCCAAATCAATTTGCAGGCCTGTTTTTCACAAGTGAGAGTCTAAAAATGAAAAAAAATATAAAGAAACATGGGTTTTAAGTTTTAACCCATTTTAAGACTTAGCCGCACAGGAGAGTCCTGGGTCGGGACTCCCGAGTCTGATCTCAAGACTCGGCCAAGTCTTGAGGTCGGACTCGGGAGTCCCGATCCAAGACTCTCCTGGACTCGACTCCCGAGTCCGTGGTGAGTCGACTCGGCCAGGGTCGGGACTCCCAAGTCTGCGGCGAGTCCGCAGAGTCCGCAAACTATGCTATATATAGACGCCATGCCATTCAATGTTTCATCACTGGAGCAATCCGAGTTTCGCATTTTCATTGAGCTTCCATATCCATTTCATTATTTTGTTTGTATTTTTTGTTTTGCTGAGTAGAAAAATACAATGAGTTTTACCAACAACTGCCTTTAACAGTGTGTTGTACCCAAAGCAAATTTTTTGCTTCATCAAGGTATTTTGTTTAAAAGAGTCTAAATCTTACTAAAATGATGTCAAGTACAGTTTTTGGGCAATATCAAGCATGGAGTTTTGTCAGTAGTTTGTCAGTCAAAGGCACCATTTCATTGATCAGAACCTGAATCAGAGGCTCAGAACGAAGCATTTCACGATGAAGGAGCATTTCAAGACGACACTTATACTTTTTATGGTCATTTCAGTGGTTGTAATGATGATTTCAATAGTCTATTTTTGAAGATTTCTCAAAGAAAAGCAAGAAAGCGCACCTGTAGCCTAGGGGCGCCCTTCTTTTTGAAGGTCAAGATCTTGTTGAAAATGCTCATAAATACGGTCAATCTCTTCAGTATTGGTCTACCTATTCGATGAGCTATCCAGCGAAGTTATCTAAGACTCGTAACTCCGGCAACTGGCAATAGAAGTTGAAGATTCCAAAGTTCCAGATTGTAGAAGCTTGTCCTTTTCTAGCTTAAGCGCGCCTATAGCTTGAGGGCACCCTTCTTAAAGGGGTGTTGGATCTTGGTATTTTTGGTAGCTGATGCAGTCAATCTCTTCGTGACTAGTCTGCTTATCCGACAAGCTCTCAAACGCAGTCATCCGAGTCCCAGAGCTCTGGCAGTCGATGTCTGAAGATGAGCTTATAATAGAGTTTTCACATTCTAGAGCTTCTTCGTTGCGTTTCCAGTGCAACTATAGCTCAGGGGCGTCTTTCAAAATGACCCTTAAAATGATCTAGTTTTCTAATGAGGTCTTCTTGACGTCAGTACTACTCTAGTCCAGCTTCACGTTGCACCAAGTTGCCTGTTGATCCGACTTTTTGAAAGATCGTGGCAGAGTTTCTACCAGGCACGTAAATAAGCGGGCAGACTGGCATAAAATTTTCATTGTATTTCTGTAGGCGCCTAGCCTTTAGGCCTGTAAGATGAAGTTGTTCGCTTTCGAAGTCTTCACGGGATTTAAGCGTAATTACTTTATCTATTCAACAAGCCCAACCATCAGCCTTCGGGATTTGGCAAAGGCTCGTACGTTGTCATGTCCCCGAATTGGAGGTATGGTGATTTAATTAAATTATTTAATTAAGTTGTCCAAATTATTGATAATTTATGAGGATAG
>VDFB02033508.1:0-60960 GCA_007258455.2 Sequoia sempervirens | reverse complement strand
AACATGTATCATCAATCAGGACTCTCCACCCATGGATGGGAAGGTCAAGGATGTTATAGACGTCCTCTAGTGTGATGATCATCTCACCCACTAGGAGGTGGAAAGTCGAGGTGATAGAGTCCCACTGTTCCATCAATGCCATCAACATCTAGTCATGGTAGAGCATCTCTGGCATCTAATAAATATGCCAAAGACCCACTCGCCACAGAAGCATCTCCTCTCTGTTGGGAAAGCACTAATGTTGATCTCGAACAAGGCATATCACCCGCCCACTAGGATGCTCCCTCATCTTTGGGTAATCCTTTAAAGATGAAAAGAGCCTAAGTTAGAACATCTGATGTGCAAAATATTTTTTACAAAAAGTATACTAAGTAGAGCCTCTAAGACGTAGGTGTGTCACATAGACATCTATGCACCGTGAATACGTCTGAGGCCCACCATTAGAGCTAGCAGGACGTCAACGCACTTGATGGTTGTCGATGTGTGTGAGGGTCCCCAGTGTGCTAGCAAGACGCCAGCGTGCGAGGACACAAGTGCGAAAAATAGACGCTTGCACTCAAAATTTTCCAAAAACATAGTAAAAATCTTGAAAATATACATTAAAATGAGGTTTGAAGACTCACTTGGTCAACCTCGCTGCCCTCATGCACATCCTCTCATAGCTGATCCAGCCTGGGCTCTAGATAGTCTTGTCTTCTTGGCATTTTGCTGAATTTTCTCTCACAAAAGCCAACAAAACTCCCATAGTGAATAGTGAAAATGACCCTTCTAGGGGCCCACCTGGGTATATATAGCCCCCATGGGGCCCATTTTTCCTGATGATCGTGGTCCCTCCAATTCTCCTTCTTTTCCCCTGCTAGAATTGGGTCAAAACTAGGAGGGGGCATATAGTCACTTCTTTACCAAATTTTCCTTCTGAACCACCAAATTGATTTTGATCATTCTTCTCATCTTGGTAGCTTCTTCCGATTTTTTAGCTAACTTAAAATTTGGAGTTTTGCATAATCAAATTTTGTGCGATTTTTCACAACAAACACTGTATTTTTTGCCGAGTTTGATCGTTGGGGGAATCTTCAATACTTGTCAACTCAACCTTTGCAGCCTCTATAGTATCCTTTTTGGCACGAAATTGATAAAAACTTCAAGTTTTGTGTTGGCTTTCTCTTTTCTACCTTAGTGTGGCTAATTTTTCCAAAATTGAGCCCACTAAGGTGGGTGAAAAACATAATGTCACAAAATTGTACCTTAGGGGAAATTTCACATTTTAGCACTTTTCTTTGCATTTATTACACCTAAGCGCATTTATGATAAGATCCTCATGGATCAAAATTTCATGATTCTAACTCCATGAGGTCCAATGATGAAGCAACAACAATATAATACCTTATTTCCTAAAAACTAACATGTTGGACGCCTGTGTGGTGCACAAACGCTTGCATGGCACACTAGCGTCTTGGCAGTTTTTCAAGTTTGAAACGAGGAATCTCAGAATCTTGACTTGTGACACATTCCCCTGTAGTCAAATTTCTGAGTGTAATGACTCCTTCTGCCCTTGCATGTAGCAAAACTCCCCTTTTTCTCTCTTTTTAGGGGGTTCTCTCTCATTTTGGCACTTCACTTCTCTAATCTCACTCTATTCTTTGCTCTTCCTATTTGCAACATCACTTCTACAAGCAAAGTTTTGTCGGGCTGAGGTCCCTCCAATAGCCAAATCTCTCTAGCAAGCATTTAACGGTGCATTCATGTGTTCAAGAGGGGGATGGGGATTGTTGGTAATGCTCTCTTCCTCGTTTCTATTTGCAAATAGATTAGATCACTTTGTTCATTTACTATTTGGTGGTGCAGGTTCTCCTCCTCAAGCAGGGATTGTTTTCACCACTTCCTATTTGTCCATTTTGTTTCCTCTCGCTATCTATCTGGTTGTCCATGGAGGTGGGAACACCAAAACAGGGGTTTGACTATGGCAAGCCCCAAAACAGCCCCAAAAAAATTTCTCATTCATCTTGTGTGTAGGTTATTGAAGCGGAGCTTGGAGGAGGGTTTCAAATGTTTGGTCATTTGTAAGTTCTCTCTTAGCTCTCCTTTGTACTTTATTTCATTTTATGTTCTTTGTTTAGTTATTTTGTTAAATAGACCTCAAATCTATGCAAGATAGTTCAATTTTAGCCTCTCTATCCAAGGTTTTGAGTTCTCTATTTGCCTTGGGCACCAATGTATTCTTTGGATTCCAACATGTCGCACTAGTGTCCTAATACCGCGCTATAGTCCTTTGGTCGAGAGCTATCCCTTCTGAGGAAGAAATCTTGAAATTTTTCTCTCTCAAATTCTAAAGCAGTCTTCTAGAATAATTGGTCTGTACATGGTTTTCTTTGCAATTTCTTCGTTTGACAACATTTGAGGTGGTTAAAGGCAGTTTGCTCCCTAGGATTCTCTTGAGAATGAAGAGGTGAGTAGCGAATCCCCCTTATCTCACACTTGCATGTTTTCATCATTAAAAACTCATAAAAATCCAAAAATATTGCATACATTTTGCTTTATAGTCTACATTAGTGTGTGTTTTAGTCATTTAGATTAAAATTTCATTCAAAATTGCACTCAAAATTGTCAATTTTATTTACATTATCATATAATTGCACTTGCATTTCATCAGTAAATTCTAGAAAATACAGTCACTGTAAAATCATTTTGCAACTAGAAACAATAATCACAAACATTAACTCAGACACTCAGATTTTATTTTTTCAAACCCTTGTACAAAGACTCATTCACCCTTGGGTGACCCCATCCTTGTACAGGTGCTTCTATAAAATTTTGCACGTTTTTTTTTTTGTTTACTCAGGTTCCCTATACTTGCAAATATTTGCTTCTATTTCAAAAATTGTATATTTTGAAGCATTTTTACATTAAGTTCATTTGGAAAAAGAAAGTGCATTGTTTAGAATCAAAATTTTCATTAAAAATTCATCATTTTCAGGTCTTTGCATCTTAAATCGGTCAATTATCATATTTCTAATTTGAAGATTGTATCAAAATTTATTCAAACATCTTTTAAATTCTTGCATACTTGCATTTCACAATCAAATTGGAATACAGTAAGCAAATTATGGAAATTCTATTACTATTTCAACTATCTGTAAAGAGATTCAAGATCTTTAAACAATATAGTTCACAGTCAAACTTTTTTTTTCAAAACCCTTGACCAGGACTCATTTGCCCCTAGGTGACCCTATCATGCTTGTATTGGATATACCAACTTTTTCTGAGACCTTTGTTACTATATTTGTTGTTTGTTCCTACTTGTTTCTTATTTCTATGTCTTTGTTTTATGTATTTAGTATATTGGTGTTAATCTTGGGTGCACTCTTGGTGTGATAAAACTTGCATGAGTTTTACATCTTGGTGTCCTATTATCAATACTCCAATGAGACATAGTTCAAGACTCATGGCACCCCATGTTGGTAAATATGTTTTGGATCATGGGTTTTCCAACTTTCACACAAAGTGTTGACAATACTCAACCCATGTTGGACTCCCTCTCTAATGCCACATTTCCCATGACCACCTTGTCCTCAACCACTATCATTGATGTTGAAACCATAGTTTCCCATGTTCCTCAAGAGAAACTCAAATAATTGGACAAAGATTTAGAAAATTTTCAATATTATGGGAGCACATAATACATTGTTGTTATTACGGTTCCTATCATACATCACATGAGGCAAATGCTTGATAATGACCAAGGATTGGAGGTTGTGTGTAGCCTAGCCCATATTATTGATGATCATGTTCCAACAATGGCTAGTTGTGCTCAAGCTTTGGGATACACTCAAAGCCAAGGAGGAAATCAAATTCCCTACACAACCATAGCCTCTATCCCTACATATACAAATCCAACTATTACTACAACAATGCAACCAAACAATAGTATAGCTCCAACCTTGGGTATTTCCACTGGAAATCCTTTTAGTTTGTGCACTCAAACATAATCTCTCTAAATCCATCACCCCTCATAAATTTTCACTTTAGTTTCCCACCTAACATATACACCTCCACCATATTCACCTCCATCCCAAAACACAACCAATGATTCCATCATAAACCAACTTTTGCAAAATGTCACATCCCTTCAACAACAAATAACAACACTAAACCAAAACCAAAATGGACAACCTTCATGTCAAGAGAAACCCATTTTCATTCGATATATTGAAAACACAAGTGCCACAAGGTATAGAGATACCTCACTTTGAGAAATACAATGGTAAAGGAGACCCTAATAATCATGTGTTATCATATACAACCTTATGTAGTGACTTCATTTTCGAAGATAAGCTATTGGCTAGACTCTTTCCTAGGTCCTTGAAAGACATAGCCTTGGAATGGTTTTGTACGTTACCAAATAATTTAATCTACTCATTCAATGAGATTCTTGATGCCTTTCTTAATCATTTCCAAGTGCAAATGGGTCCTAAGATGGCTCTACCTGATTTAATGAAGTGTTATCAATTGCTTTACTCAAAAATCAATACTAAAATCCTTGATGTGGATCTTTAAAGAATTTTCATTGAAAAATTACAAAAAGAGATAAGAGATAAACTTGGGATGATGAAGTTTCCATCCTTTTCACATTTGTCTGTGGCTCTCCATGATCATCATAATTCAGTTACTCAACATGAAGAGAAAAATTCCTCGAGTTGTGATGATAAATTTGAATACATAACTCATAATAAATTCCAATCATTTAAGAAGGTAAACAATTTTTTTATTAATCCACCTCAATCAACCCTCTATGTTGAGCGTTAAGTTGTTGCAATAAAAACAACCCCATACCAATTTCAGGCTAAGGGTAGGAAATTCACCCCTCTCTGATTCCCTTCATTTGATTATGATGCAACTCATAAAAAAGAACTTAGTTACTTTACCTCTAGTTAAACCTATTGACACAACCAAGCCTTCACGTCCAAACCATAACCCAGATTCCTTTTGTCACTATCATTGACAAATTGGACATGATACGGAAATATTTATGCATCCTAAACATTTAGTGCAAGACCTAATTGATTCCAATCACATCTAGTTGGGTAGTGTTAATGATCAAGGGAATAAGTCTATTGCCCCACCCAACCAAATTTTACAAATCTTTATGAACCCAATGCCAAATCATTTCATCACTTTCATAAAAGCTAGTGAATATAAAAATGATGTGATGAATGTTGATAAAATAGAATATGTGATGATTGATGACAAGAGCGATAATGAGGACAATCCTCTACAAGGCATGATGGGTCTCATTGGTGTTCAACCTCGTAAGGGCCAAACCACTTTGATACCTGACATTTCTTTTACTAATAATGATGCACTTAAACAGTTTCTTGATTGCAATCTCTACATTGTTGGTCGTATCAATAACATACCTACACAAGGAATACTGATTGATCTTGCATGTGTAGAGAATGTGATCACCGAGGAATTCTTGTTTGTGCAAGAGCTTTATCAAGATACTTGAACAACCAAATGCATGGATTAAAACACATAATGGCTTTTCTTTCCCTACGATAGGTTCGATCACTCTTCCATTAAAATTTGGACCTAAATAATTAGATGTATCATTCTCCATAATCCTATCCTCTGATCAATTTCATGTGAAGCTAGGCTACTCATGGTTATGCTTCATGAATGTCGTCCCATCGATTATTCACAAGTGCATTAAGTTTCCTATTGGGAATGAGATATTTATAGTGCATCATAGTGGGTTTCATCCCTTGTCTTCCTATAGAAATTTTTCACTGGATTTCTTTTGGCTTGGATCTATGGAACCTATCAAGCCTCGTGAAGACTTCTTTTTTAAATCCTACCAAAAATTCAAGGCAAAGCACATAGCAGAATTATATCTTAGCAATATTCCTAGGTCCATGGTTATCCCTTCTCCTCAACATACCATTGATGAACCTATGATTGAGCCACAAGCCCTTCCAAGTAACCAAGACAAATTTACTGTAGTTCCTCCACCAATTTCCTATAAAAATCCAAGAGAGAATAAGATGATCCCTTGTGTGCCTCCAAAGATTAAAAAAAGTTTATAAACCTAAAGAGACAATGGTTTCCCAACCCTTGGTGGTTCCTTTTGTTCCTCCTTTAAAGGAAGAAAATAAACCAATGGTTGATAAGCCCACTCCTTCACCATACCAACTTGAAAATCATGCCAAAAGAAACTGAAATGCTAAAGAGTGTAGGTGTAGGCATCGTGCTATTGCTCGCTAATTAGAAAAAGAAAATAAACCAACACCACCTACACCCATGGAAACAACTCAAGAAGAAATCCAACCTACATCCAAACAAGACATTAAATTTAAATAAGAGGTAAAACAAGAGGATTCAAAGGAAATAATCATAAAACATCCTATTGTGATTAATTTGGATGATGATGATGAGATTGCTAAGATTGATGAAGAAGTGCATAATGAGTTGAATCTGTTATTTTCCACTTCTATGAATTTAGATGGGGGAAATCGTGATGATCCTCCTAATGGGAGTGACGCACCATGCGTTGAACCCGATGATGCTCCTAGCATGGTACTTGTTGTAGTCCCTATAGATAGTTATCTACCTTCCATTTATCATGAACAAGATTGGGATGCAGACAACCTCCTCTAGGTTGGCTCACATGTGATATAGTACTTTATGTTTTCTTTATATGTTATTTGTGATTGCTTGCATGTAATGTGATCTCCCATACTATACTGCTTGGTGTGTCTTTATGTTTGTGAGTTTTCTTTGGATGACCCTTGATTTCTCCATTGGCATAAGGATACAAAGGAAATGAATCTATTGTGACATCCTTCTATTTGTATCTTAATTCTTCTATATGTCATAAACCTTAGCTTTTCTTTGTCTTGTGTTTTCCTTTTAAGGACGATGCAAGGAATTGAGACATTTAGGTCTCTCCCATGTTGACCCAAAAGCTTTTTTCTCTCTCTCTCTATGTGTCTTTCCTCTTTTGTGTTTGTTGTTCCACAAGTATTTGTAGGATGATGATAGTTCCAAGCTCTATTATATCACTGTAGCAATGACATATGTTGACCCCAAATCTGTGGATCCCTTAGAATACTTTTCTATGTTATTTATGGCATTGTGTTCTAGGGGAAACCCCTTATCATGATGTAGTTTATTTGGAAACATATCATTAGCATAAGGATTTCCAAATAAGCTCTTTTTGATCTTTAGTTGCATGAAATTCATCATTTTCTACTTTAAATTAATTTCTCATAGCATGGTGTAACAATTAAAGTAGGGGCATACATTGACATTATTTATTTGCACCCCCTAAGGTGAATTTTGTTTGCACCCCCTGAGGTGAGTTTTATTTACACCCTGTAAGGTGAACTTGGTATTTTTGCTTCACTTTGTTCATGGGAGTTGAACTTAGTGTGGCATTGGAATAACATCTTGATCATTTGTGGCACCTTATCAAATTTATCAGGGAATATAACTTTTGGTATGGTTGATGTATGGGTACACACTTGTAGACCTGGTGCATCCTTCCCATCTACCACCCTTTTTATGGGTACACACCTTGTGATGAATTAAGTGTGTGTTTCTCATCTTTTTATTTTTGGGGCTCACCTAGTGTATATCAGATTGCACTATCCCTTGTGAATATAATTTATGGACAAACAACTTAGGCTTGAACCATCTGTTTTCTTTTCACTTTAACTTTGACATTGGATGTTGGTGTACTTTGTTTTGTAGCTATATACACATTTGTGTTTTCTTTTGTACCTATGTTGGTTTTCCATGAGATCATAGATCCTGGGGGCTTGATCACTCTCTTTGATCCTTTGTCAGCTTATCTCTCTAACATTAGTGCAATTGGACCTCCCTTGACATATATTTCTCTACTTTAGTGTGAGTCTGAGCATAAGTTCATACTCTCACTAAAGTGGGGGATAAATATAGTGTAGGAAATTGTATACCTTTACAACTTCACACTATTTTTGGGTCCCTTAATTTATTGGACTTAATTAAGCTTCTAATTTACCAAATTATGCATTCCAAAGCCCTTTTTTTACCATTTTTTTGAAAGAACCAACATTAAATAAATGTATTTAATATTTTAACTGACATGGAATATGAGTGTCTTGAAAATATAGGTCAGGACCCATTCACCTAGGGGCGAATGGGTCCCCTTTATGTGCTAGGACCCATTTTAAAATATGCTTTTGGTGGACTCTTAATGACCCAAATTCAAATTGTAAGTGTCAGATTTTGGAATCTAATTTTCAAGAAATTAGATAAACACCTACAAATACATAGTCTTTTGATCATTTGAAATCTAACAACTAGCAAGAAAACACTTTATAATAAAATTTTCAAGAGAAAATATTACTATCAAGAGCATTCAAGAGTAGCATTATCAATCATTTGTAGTAGAAATAAAGATCCTAACATCATGTCCATGTTTATGTGTGTTCATGTTGTCTTTTGAAGGCTAACATGCATTGTAGATCCTCAAGCATCCAATCATTCAAGCATTCAAGCAAATCAAGCAAGCAAGATCTAATTCCTTGAAGAGATGTGTATGACTTTAGTCCTTCAAGGAAACCATTTAAGGGTGGCGAGTTGCAACAAATTTTCTTTCATCATTTCCTTCCTTTTATTATCTTTTTATCAAGGTTTAATTACCAAACTGGGGTTTGACCAAGGCAAACCCCATACAAAAACAAAAAAAATTCCCTCTTTATGTATGTGTGGATTACATGTTGAAGAATAATTGAAGAAAAGATCTTAAAGATAAATTTTATATTGTTGCATTTGTTTTCATCATTCTTGCCAAGACATGGAAACTAAGTTGCAAAATTTATTTATGTCATTCTAACAAGTTTGCAACTAGAAATCAACATCTCAAATCCAACATCAAAAGGCTGTAAAAATTATTTTCAGAAGCCCTATCAAGGACTCATTTTCCTAGGGGTGAACTAGTCCTCCTGCACTACTCGAAATAAGCTTTTGGTGACAAGTACATGCTATCAAACCCTTCACATATTTACCTACAAATTGTTGTTTCAATTTCTATATATTCAAGAATCTACTTAGGTCATATAATTTAGTTAGTTTCATTAGTTCAAATCATTCCTAATCATTTTCTATCATTAAAGAATCCACCAACCTAGGCATGATTGACTCAACTTTGAGGTTGAAAGTCAATCTCTTGGCCTTTTTGGTTTGCATTCTTAATGAAAATTTGGGAAGAGGGACTTTCAACCATAAATCCCCCTACGCTAAAGGAATTAGGGCTATCCCCTCCCCTCTTTCCCCTTTCATTTCAATGTGAAGCTAGGATACCCATGGTTACGCTCCATGAATGCCATCATATCGGTTATTCACAAATGCATAAAGTTTCCCTTTGAAAATGAGATATTTACAGTGTATCATAGTGGGTTTAATCATTTGTCTTCATGTGGGGAATTTTCATTGGATTTCTTTTGGCCTCAATGTATGGAACCTATAAAGCCTCGTGAAGATTTCTTTTTCAAGTCATATCAAAAGTTCAAGGAAAAGTCCATAGCAGAGTTGTCTCTTAGCAACATTCCTAAGAATAATATGTCCATGGTTGTTCCACCTTTCCCACCCATTATGGATGAACCTATGCCTCAAGTCAAGACCCTTATAATTAATCAAGGTAAATATGTTGCAATCCCTCCACCCATCTCTTATAAGAGACCAAAATACAATAAAATGATTCCTTTTGTACCTCCAAAGATAAAACAAGTGTATAGACCTAAAGAGATAGTAGTTTCCCAACCCCTAGTGGTTCCTCCAATTCCTCCCTTAAGGGAAGAAAAAACCAATGGTTGATAACCCTGCTCCTACCCCATCATAAATTGAAAATTGTGCAAGAAACCAAAATGCTAAAGAGATTAGGCATAGATGTTATTTGATTGCTCACCAATTGGAAGAAAAGAACAAAATAGTGCATGATAAACCAACACCTATGGAAACAACTCAAGAAGAAATACAACTTTCATTAAAACAAGAAAATTCAACTGCAATTTTTATAAAACCTCCCATTATGATTAATTTGGATGATAATGATGAAATTATTAAGATTGATGAGGAGGTTTATAATAAGCTTAATGTTTTATTTTCAAAGAAAATGAATCTAGATGGGGGAAATCATGGTGCTCTTCCTTATGAGAGTGGCCCACCACGTGTTGAACCTAGAGATTCTCCCAGCATGTCACTTGCTATAGTCCCTTTACCTAGTTGTCTTCCTTCCATTTATGATGAGCAAGATTGGGATGTTTACAACCTACTTTAGGTTGGTTCGCATGTGCAATACTCCTTTATGTTGTTTCATGTGTTCTTTGTGTTTACTTGCATGTGATGTGATTTCATGTATTGTGTTGTTTGGCATGTATTTATGTTTGTTATTTTTCTTTGGATGACCCTTGTTTCTCCACTGGTGCAATGATACAAAGGAAATGAATCCATCGTGACATTCTTCTATTTGTATCTTCATTCTTCTATATGTCTTAAACTTTATTTCCTCTTTTTTATCTTGTGTTTTCCTTTTGGGGATGATGCAAAACATTCATACATTTACGTATCTTTGTAAGATTTGGCTATGGAGATAGCCACCCAAGATCTAACGGCCTATGGAAAGCACAAAATACTCAGAAGATCAATATGACAAGAATAAACTATATTCCTATCAATGAATGCAAAAATAATTGGTGGAATTGGTTTACAATGTGAGAGAGACCCTTGGTTATATAGCCAAGGTGAGGCATGAGATGTCATAAGATTATGACAAGTGTCTTATTTTTATGATATGAGACAACTTATCACAACTACCTAGGTCACATGTGTTACAAGTCAAAAGATAACATAACAACTAATGACAACTAAGTCTTCTAGAAAGAATCCTAGGACCTAAGTAAACTTAACATGTGAATGTGTCCCCTAAGTCCCTAGTATGTGAAATAACTAGGTACAAGACATTTATTCACACCAAAACTCTTCCATGTTGACCCAAAAACTTGTTTTTCTTCTCTCTATATGTGTCATTCCTCCTTTGTGTCCATTGTTCCTTGAGTATCTAGGGAATGATGTTAATTATGAGCTCTATTATATCACTGTAGCAAAGACGTATACTAACCCAAAATCTATGGATCCATCCCATGTACATATATTTTTGTCTTATTTGTTGGATTATATTTTGGGGGAAACCCCCTATCATGATGTAGCTTTATTTTGAAATATATCATTGGCATAGGGATTTCCAAATAAGCTCTTGTGACTTCTTATCACATTGAATTTATCATTTTCAACTTTAAAGTAATTTCTCACAACATGGTGTTTAGAAATTTCTTTAAAGTGGGGGCATACATTTCCATTATTTTGCTTCACTTTGTTCACAGGGGCTGGACTTAGTGGTGCATTAACATTTGGAATTTTCTTTGCTTCACTTTATTCACATGTGTTGAACTTAGTGTAGCATTGGCATAGAATTTTGATAATTTTGTAGCACCTTATCAAAGTTATTAGGGAGTATAACTCTTGGTATGGTTATGGGTACACACCTAGTGAAAAATGGTCCTCACTAGACCAAATGAGTTTCTCATTTTGCTACCCTGTCTTAGGGGCTCACCTAGTGAAAAACGGTCCTCACTAGCCCGTGTGCCTTCCGGTTTGTGATTCACCTAGAAAATATCAGACGTTTCTATTGTGTGAGTCATGAACACCTTGTTTATGGGTCCTAGCATAATAAAACTTGCTAGTCCATACTCTCTTTTTGCATTTCATTTTGATATTTTATGTTAGTGAATGTTGTCTTGTTGCATATCATGCATGTGTGTGTTCCTTTTTTGCTTATGTTGGTTTGCCATGAGATCTTGGGCCTTGGAGGATTTTCCACCCCCTACATCCTTTTTCAGCCTATCTCTTCAACATTTGGATGATTGGACCCCTCTTGACATAATTTTTCTACTTTAGTGTGTCTAAACGTAAGTTCATACTCTCACTAAAGTGGGGGCTAAATGTACCACCATAAATTGTCACCCATAACAATTTCACCTTATGTTTGGTCCCCCCTTAAATTATTGGACCTAATTGAGTATTTAATTTCCTAAATTATACATTATATGGCCTATTTTTGACAATTTCTAAGGAATTGCAACAAAAAATCAATTGCATTTATCAAATACATTACCCCCGACACCAATTATCCTAGAAAATAGGTCCAAAAAACTCACGTCCTAGGCATGAGTGTCCTATTTTCCCTCCAAATTGAAATATATCAGTTGTTTAAATTTAATATTTGAATTTAAAGTGTCTAAAATCAGAAACCAGGATTTAATTTTTGGGAAATTGAATAAATGCCTATAAATACCTAGTTATTGCGTTATTTCAAATATAACAAGAGAAAACTAGCAAGAGGTGAAAATTAAGAGAAATTACTATCATTAAGAGCAAGTTAAGAGCAACATTTTCAAATCTTTATTACACCAATTCAAGATCCTAACATCATGTTCAATTCTATGTGAGTTTATGTGTGTTCATGTTATCATTGTTTTGTGAAGGCTAACACTTTTGTAGGTCTCCAAAGAATTCAAGCATTCAAAAAATCAAGCAAGCAAGATCAATACCTTGAGGTGATGTGCATGACTTCAATCCTTTGAGGAAGCCATTGAAGGGTGGTGAGTTGCAGTACTTTATGATTTCATCATTCCTTCCTATTCATTTTCCATTTTATCATTGACATTGTCATTGTGGAAGTGGAAACACTTACACGGGGTTTGATTGAGGCAAGCCCCTAAAATGGCCCAACATTTCTTCTCTTTATAAATTTATAGATCTCAGGTTTGAAGGGCATTGAAAGGAGTTTGAAGAAAAAATGTTAATTGTTGCATTTAAAGACCTACATCTTATCAAGCTACGAAAACTTAGTTATAGAAATATCTGGCAGTGTTTCGATAGATCTAAAAGTAGTGACTAAAGGTCAAATCCGACATCAGAGGACCCCAAAAAATCATATAAGGACACTCACGCCCTAGGAATCTGTGTCCTCCATTTTCTACCCCAAATTTGAATCACAAGTGCACAGTGTCCTGCTCTACTCATTTTTGTTTTCTGAATTTATCTATGAACTTTTGTACTTTTTATATTTGCATCAGAACCATAAATTGCACTATTCACCTAGTTAGATCATTGCATTTCATTATTAGGACATTTCCAGATTTGGTTAAGGGTTGTTTGACTCACCTATTAGGATGTAAGTCAATCTCATACCTTGTCCAAATCCATCAAACCCTCATTCCATCCTTGCATTTTCAATCCATCATATCCCCCCTCTTTTCCTAACCTCCTACACATGAAATTTGGGAAAGGTGTCAAACCCTAAGGCAAAAAAATGCGTTCCATGTTCCCTACATTTCGATAATATGTCGTGCAACTTAATTAGCTTAATTATATTGTATTAATTTTTATATTTGTTTCCACCTATTTTTTTATGAGTGTATATTTCGTAGAGGAAATATGGGTATTGGTTAGAAAGCATAATAAGAGTGGTTAGAGCTAGAAAACATTAAAATCTCACAAGATAAAGATCATATTATCCCATACTCAATGAAATTGAATGTAAAATGCTTCAAAGATTTAAGTTAAAAGACATGAAATATAATTCAAACATAATTGAAAATAAAGAAACATGCAAACCTATAATCCCATGGGTGAATTATACTTCAAATGTATGTGGATTGCTCTATTAAGCATACCTATGATTGCAAAAGCTAAGATTGAAGATGTAATTCACAAAAGGATGTTCAAATTGCTCAAGATTTCTCAAGAATTCAATAATGCCTAAGCTCATGAAAATTGTGAATGATTTTGATGAGGAAATGATTTGTTTTATAGATTTGTAGATATCTGATCAACGATGGAGATTGAATTTGAAGATCAATGCTTGAGAGGAAATCAAGGAGATCAAGGAAGATTAAGGGTGGAAAATGAATGAGAGCCCAAAATATCCCTATTTTCATGGAAAATTGGTTAAAGATATTTTGGAGGGAAAATATCTATTCAAATTTGAATTATGGAATATTCCTTTTAGAGGGAATATTCCATTTAGATATTTTGGAGGGAAAAAGATATTTTGAAAAGGGAATATTCTCTTTTTTGAAAAAGGAATATGCTTTGTGCAAGTTGGAGGAAAATTAGGAATTAAATAATTAAGAAAATTATTTAATTACGAGGATGAGAGAAAATTAGGATTTAATTAAATAATCAAAATTATTTAGTCACATGGTGGAAAGAGGGAAATTGAATTTAATTAAATAATTCAATATTATTTAATTAAGGTAAATTAGTGAGAAAATAATGAAAAAATAAGAATTAACCAAATAATATTAATTATTTAATTAATAGAGGAAAATAATGAATTTAATCAAATAATTGGAAATTATTTAATTAAAATAAGGAATTAGGCGATAATGAGGAAAAATAATGTTAAAAGGTGAAATCAAGATGTGTGATACGTTCAAACAATTTTAGGTGTCTACTGTAGAATAAGGAAAAATCAAGGTTAAGGTTATAAAACATCAAAACTAAAACCATTAAGCCCTAAACCAACAATGAAGCACAATCCAACATAGAAACATAAAACATAAAGCAATATTACCTATACCATGGTTGATTCGCCTCCATTTTCCTTGTCCATTTTTCTTAATATGCTTGATTTCCTTTAGATTTGAGTATGCAATAATATCCTTAATGACAATGATAGTAAAATATTGAAGATTGTACTTGTCTCCTTGAACATGTACTTAATGTGTATCTAGGTATGTTGAAATGACAATGATATGTGTCTTTTATAGAAAGCCAAATTAGAATGAAGGGCTAAGATTAAAAACCAATAAGATATGACAATCAATGGACAAGAATGAAAGTTGTAATATGAAATAGGGTTAGGGCCAAATTAGGAAAAAAATAGGGCTTGGTTAAGGATGAGGGGTTGAGATTAAATTATAAAATAATTCAATCAAGGGTGGAAATTAAATGAGATGTGAAGAGATAAGAATGGCACGGATGAAGAGGTTGGAATAGAAAAAAAGGTTGTTGGAGGAATTTAAATAATTATAAAATTCTTTAATTTAGGAGGGAAAGTGAATAATTAAATAATTAAAACAATTATTTATTTATAGAAGACATGTGATAGTTGACTTTTTGATTAAATAATGATTTAATTCAAAAGTGGGAGAAAAAGGCAAATTAGTAAACCATTAAATAAATAAAATTTATTTAATTTATGGTAGAAAAGTCTAATGAATAATTAAATAATTGCAATAACCATTTAATTATAGTAAAAAGTGACAATAATTAAATAAATAAAATTTATTTAATTAAGAAGGAAAGAAGACCCATGAATGGCCGGACGTTGGATTGAATGAAGAATGCACTGAGCTTCATAATATCCTGGCTAGAAGGCGATGCAGTTCCCTCCGGGATGGGGATGTCCTCTCTTGGTCTCCTAATCCTAAGGGGGTCTATTCTGTTGCTTCTGGGTATCAGGTTTTGTTAGCTCGTAAGCTGGAAGGGGTGGAGGCTCCCTGGTGGAGGAGAGTGTGGAATAACTTTTCTTGGCCAAAGTGTAATTGTTTTGTTTGGACCTTAGCCTCGGAACAGATGTTTGACGTGGGACAACATTCAGAAGCGAGGATTTCAGGGCCCCTCTATTTGTGTTCTCTGTGGGGGAGGGGAAGAAGAGTCTGCTCATTTGTTCTTTCGTTGCTCCTTTGCTACGCAGCTGTGGCATTTCTGGTGGGGAGTGTGGAACAGTCCCTGTGTTCATGCCTCCTCTTTGGTTGACTTTTGGAGCAGTTTGGGTAGGCCTCCTTCGGTGGCCTCTTTTTTGCAGGAGGTGTGGTATGTGGGGCCTACTTTCATCCTGTGGAAAATTTGGCTTGAGAGAAATCGTAGAATTTTCCGTGGTGAGAAAATGGTTGTGCAGCAAGTTTGGCAAAGAATTTTGGGTATGATTCAGGAAACGGTGGCGGCTAAATGTGATGTTGGATTTCCCCTGGCGAAAGGGGATGCTACAGTGGTGGATAGATTGGGGATTCAAGGGTCGGCTTTGGTGTTTGCTAGTCTTAGGCGAGGTCGGAGCCAGCGGCAAAAGGTTCTTAGGATGGGTAGATGGGTGCCCCCTCCGACTGGCGTCTTGAAGATCAACACAGATGGCTCTTCTCGGGGTAATCCTGGGCCTGCTGGGGTTGGGGGGATTGGCAGAGACTTTAGGGGGTCAACGATCTTCTTCTTTTCTGTTCATGAGGGGGTGCAACCCATTAATTTGATGGAAGGTTTGGCAATCTTATACGCCTTTGAGCGGGCGTTTGCCTTGGGATGGCGCAAGGTTATCTGTGAGTCTGATTCGCAAGTCTTGATAAATTTGCTAAAGGAAAGGAAGTCTTCTGGTGTTCACTGGCAGTTGGCTAGGTTGGTTCAACAGATTTTGCAGATTAGTTCCATGATGGAGATGGTGTCCTTTGCTCACATTCCGAGGGAATGGAACAAAGCGGCAGATTGTTTGGCTTGGTGGGCTTCTGAGCACGCTGAGGGTTGGAATGTTGATGAGCTGGGACAAGTTTCTCGGGAGCTCCGCCACGACTTGGAGGGGATTCTTTCTGAAGATGGTAATACTAGGGATGCTGAGTGATGTGGATTTTAGGTTCTTGGTTGGTTCTGGTGGTTCTCGGGCTTTGGCCTGTTGATGTGTTGTAATGTTGTTCTCTGATTATTAATAAAGTTTTTACCCCTTTTTGCAAAAAAAAAGGAAAGAAGACATTAGTAATGCAATTAAATAAATAATCAAAAAGAAGAATAAAAGTAAAGCCATGAATTAATTAAATAATTAAAATTATTTAATTATTTAATTAATAGAAGTATGATATTAGTCAATAATCAAATAATTAAAATTATTTAATTATTAAGGACGAAAGGGAGATCGACAAAGAAAAATAATGTTCGCAGGCCTAGGATAATTTTTAGTGTCTACATTTTGCCCCTCTTTGATACAATGTAGTTTATCGCGTTGTGTCAAAGAAATTCAATTCAAAACATGCCCCAGTGTAAATGGGATGGACCTATGCCCCCTCGAATTTATTTTCCAAATTTTTCAAAAAATTCAAAAAAATTGAAAATTGTTATGATAAGCTAATTTGATAGCTAGGAATGTATGTGTGAAAAAATATTTGACTTTTCAGGACCTTTGGAGTAGCTAAATTAAGGTTTAGGACCTCCCACAAAGTCCAACCAGTAGAAACCCTAACCCTAACCCTAAAATTGAGGAGGTATAAATAGAAATTGAGTGGTAATTTTGGCTCATTTGTGCATTTTCAACCTTGGTGATT
The DNA here is from genome assembly GCA_007258455.2 of Sequoia sempervirens. Lineage (NCBI taxonomy): Eukaryota > Viridiplantae > Streptophyta > Pinopsida > Cupressales > Cupressaceae > Sequoia > Sequoia sempervirens. The sequence continues at coordinate 43,555 of VDFB02033508.1, read as the reverse complement.
AAAGAGCTCTAGACAGGCTTGCTACCAAAATATTGTTGATTCCACACGATATTCACCGCATATTCAGAGTTTAGACATTCAGATTGCCAGAGGGCTCAGGGGACCTGGTAAGTACATCTTGCCCTCTTCATCAATTTTTTGTTTTTGCATAGATTTAGGGCTCCAAAGTTGAGCAAGCAAATGCAGTGAACATCATTCACCGCAACTTCTATCATGAGCACCGCATGTGGGGGCGGTTCATCGCAACTACATAGTGCACCGTAAGTATAGATAGGGTTTTGGAAAATGCGGTGCAACGCAATTGTGAAGTGTGTCGCATTTTCTCTTGCACTGCATATGAGGTCAAGAACGATTTATTCACAAATGTGAGTCACATGTGCATGATAGAATGACACATGTGAAAATGGTGATGCAACTGATTAGGGGTTAACCGCAAGTGATCTAGCGACGCATTTGCTAAGGCATGTGACACAATTGTAATTGTGCAATGCATATGCAAAAATTGAGACACATTTGTTATGTGTGACAGATTTGTTTAGTAGTGTGACACAATTTCCTAATAAAATATTTTCCCTAATTTAGGGTGAAATTTCTTGTGCAATTTAGGTCCAATAGGTTCAACTAGGGTTTTGGATTGACGTAATGAATTTTTCTTGTGATCACAGGTTACATTTGCCCCGATTTACACATGAGAGTCGCGACAGTCAACATTCAAGTTTTGAGATCAGTTATCTAACATTGAGAAGCGTCAGCTTATGGACCTAGGTATATATTATGTGATATACATGCCCACCATCAGGGCAATCAGGGGACTATTGACTGCACTTGTCGAGCGATGGAATTCAGAGAAATGCTCATTATATTTCCCAATTGGAGAGGCAACGATGACACTAGAGAACGTCTATCATATTTTGAGGTTGCCTATCCGTGGAGAGCAGGTGAGGTATGATCCAGAGCATTGGTACCGAGCCATTGATACTATGTACCAGCATGAGGATGTTGTGGATTTAGGCATCGAGGAGTTTGAGACTAGGTGGGAGTGCCTAGCAGAGAGATATGAGAGATGGGATTGCATTTTTTGCACATTGATTGTTGAGACCGTCATTTCAGACCACAGAGGCCATGGATTTCCATTTGGATGAGATGAGGCGCTCGTAGGGATGATGTCTAAAGGTACAGTATATACATGGGGCCCTATTTACTAGCCATGGTGTACTTCCAGTTGCACGATATTTCCTATCGTGATGCTCAGTTTATCAACTGCAGGGTGACACTTTTGATGATATGGGTGTAGGAGCATATCGTCATGTTTTGTCCACCAGTGGGTAGGTAGTTGGGTGATGGGATGTTGTATGTGTATTTGTATAGCGAAGTAGTGACTTAGACCCATGTTGGAGATGTGGGGTATTGGTGACATGCCATCAACTTGCTTGTGAGCTTCATATGGAGGTCATATAGAGATTGTTAGTAGTGGCCAAATGACGATGAGCATTTACCATGGTGCAGAAAGTCATAGTTCCTGATTGGATGGATTGTCTAGTCACAACACATCATTTAAAACGTATCCCCAATCACATGAGGATAACCTTACCAATGATGCATCCACATCACTACCAACAATTCCCACTGAACCGTGGTATGAGCTGTAAGGAAAGCTAGATGCGGAAGCAACTCTCCTAACGTCAAAACCTCAGGGAAGAATGCAGAGATACCTTTTAAATTTTACAATTACAGTCCAATTAAGATGCACATAAAAGAGATAACATAAATAGAGTATTTGACAAACACATATGAACACCAGATTTACGTGGGAAAACCCTTATGGGAGAAAAACCCACCACACCAAGAGAAGTCACTTTGTATTATAATAATAAAGATTACATACAGATATCTGACTTATCTTTCTGATGTCATTTTACAGCAGCATTCACCATGAACAACCTTGTTACAGAACATTCACGTTACAGTCTTCACATAATAGAATTCATCCACTGATCATACAATCACACAACAATCCGTTGATCCATCGAACCCATCACAATCTGCGATCACAGAGTATATCCATGCCGCCCCTGTCTATCGAGCTTCCTCTCAGTAACGGCCGCAACAGTCCAACTGCTAGCGGTTCCCATTCGGCTCCTCTGATTGGCTATTGATTCACCACGTAGGATGGTCTTCTCTCGGTCAAAGCGATCAACCTGTGTTGGCATGTCGGTGAGACACAAGAAGTATCTCCCTGAAGCCCAAAAGATTCACCATCGATGTCACCAAGAGTTATCCTTATTGCCAAGATGTTTCATCGAGTCCAAAGAGCTATCACTAGGACTTTTTCATGTCGCCAAGACCACATAGCGAGCCTTTATGTTATATCGAGACATTCAACAGTCGGCAAGACTTATCGCTTTCGCCGAGACATCACACCGAGGTCTCAAGTCATACCGAGCGCCAAATAATAGTCGGCAAGACTTATCACTTTTGCCAAGACTTCATACCGAAGCATCGTAAGTTACTCCGATGACCACATGTGTAACACCCTGTCGACAAGAGAATCAACCTTCGGCAAGACTTCTTATCGAGGCTTCCACATTACAGCGAGACCCCAAGTGTATACCATCGGTGAGATATACCACTTTCGCCAAGAGTTCTTAGCAAAGCCTCCATGTTACACCGAAGACTCCAAGTGTAACACTGTCAGTGAGACTTCCGATATTCAATGTGACATCATACCGAAACAAACCTTCCGGCGAGAGTTTCCCCGATATACGATATGAATGGCTTGTCGGCCAGAGATCTCCACTCGGCATAGGGTTACAATGACAGTCACAAGTCACAGCGATAAGCTCCTTCGGTGAGACTGAAGCAAGGTCACAGCGACCTGAATAATTTCAACAAGATTCAAATTGCTAGTCGGCCAGACACAAAAGATGTCACACCGACTTGGCCCTTTCAGAGGTTTCAGCCTGTGGGATTGAGGCACATATTTCCAACAATCTCCCACTTGACGAAGATCACACAGGCACCTCCAGAGCACAACAAAACTACTGAAAATCATGGGCACTAAGGCCCATTGAACTGACACACCACCGGAACTTGTCTGTGCTCACTGGCTTCGTCAATGCATCTGCAACATTCTCCAAAGTATCAACTTTTTCCAAACTGACATTTCCATCCTCTACGATATCTCATACAAAGTGGTACTGTACATCTATATGTTTCGTCCTGGCATGGAAAGTAGGATTCTTTGCCAGAAAAATTGCACTCTAACTGTCACAAAAAATAGTTATTTTCCCTGCATCAAAACCAATGTTAGAACACAAATGTTTTACCAAACTGCTTCTTTATAAGCATGTGTAGCTGCCATGTATTCAACTTCTGTAGTGGACAAAGCGACTACAGCCTGCCGCTTACTCATCCAACTCACTGCACCACCATTCAACATGAAAGTATATCCACTGGTGGACTTCCTGTTTCAATGTCCCCTACCCAATCAGAATCCACATAGCCTCGAATACTGAGAGTCCTCTGTGATTCAACCAAGTTCCCATGGTAACACAAAGCAAACTCTGAAGTTCCCTTCAAATATCTGAAAACTCTCTTTACGGCATCCCAATGTGTCCTTCCAGGATTAGCCATAAACCGACTAAGAACTCCTACTGCTTGGGAAATGTCTGGCCTTGTACATACCATTGCATACATAAGACTGCCAACCGCACTAGCATAGGGTACACTGGTCATGTCCTCCATCTCAGTAGGAGATTTTGGACAGTCTTCAACATATAGTTTCGTTCCCTGCAAGACTGGAACAACTAGTTGCTTGCAATCATTCATGCAAAATCTCTCTAGAACAGTCTTGATATACGTACTCTAACTGAGCCAAAGTTTTCTACTATTCCTGTCCCTGGTTATCTACATATGCTAACTAACATAATCAAATTAAAATTATTCAAATGATTTGCAATAGAATCACTAGGCGGGTGCATGAAGTTGGGTACCAATTTTTAGGCCACTTATGATTTTTTTTTAAAATGTGCTCACATTATAACACGAGCATGTTATAATGCGCACACGTTATAACACGAGCGCGTTATAATGCGCACACGTTATAACACGAGCGCGTTATAATGCGCACACGTTATAACACGAGCGCGTTATAATGCGCACACGTTATTTCATGTTAAAAACAAAGAAAAAAGTGGAATTATTTGCCTTGTAATACCAACCCAAAGGCTTGGAGGGCATTCCCAACAAGGCCAGAGACATGTTTTTGCAAATTCTACAATTTTTCACATAATCGGGTTCGTGCTCACCATCAAGATTGCATCTAGTTCAATATTCACAAAATCAAAAACATGGGTAATGTTAGGTTCTCTCTTAGCTATCCAACGATGCAATTTTTTTCACTTTTCGACAATGTTAAGCCTTTCATCCATAATTTCTTTTGTTTGTATTTCTGTTTTTTGCCAAAAAGCAGTGTTTAGTGTTTTTTTTGTTATAAATTAACCGTTCATCAAAATTTCAAATAAATTACATTTTTAGAAACTAAACTCCATTCTACAATTTTTTTTAAAAAAGGAAAAAAAAATCAATTATTCTCAAAAATTTGTAGGGGGAGCATGGCCAAAATTATGCTTTTCAGGAAGTGCCCACTTAGAAAATTAGTAAAAAATCAAATATTCATTAAAAAATTATCAAAAAAATTGTGCACCAACTAGATGCTATTAGCTAACTTCTGACCATAGCGATTTTAAAAATACTACAAAAAATTTCACCGTGCTCAGGTCGTACAAGAGTTGCTATGTTATGTTTTTCTGACAAAAACAACACCAATTTATGTACATCCCTCTTTTGAACCCCTTAATCTCAACCATTTTCAAAATAAATTAGTAGTTTAGAAAGTAGACTCAGAGCACTTCGATCCTTGTTTTTGTTCCATCTCAAAATTTTGAGTGTAACTATCCTCAATTTCATGTCCAAGGTCAGCATTTTCTGATTTTAGAAAAAAAAAAAAAAAAAAAGTGGTCACTTAAGCCCCCTTTTTGGGAACCATCTTGGTGCACTTACCCCACCATCTTTCATATTTAAAGAATATAATTGTCTTTTCAAAGACAACTTATTAGTAAGACTTTTGGTTTGATAGATATCACCTATTCTTTTCCATAGTTTATATGTAATAGTTTCTTCTGAAACATTCAAGAGAATAGCATCAGCAAGACATAATCTTATGGTCCCTCTTGCCTTCTTATCAACCTTAGCCCAATCCTCATCTAACATCTTTGTAGGTGACTTTGTCTCATTACCAACAATTGACCATTGATCTCTCTCTTCAAGGAGATCCTCCATTTTTATTTTCCACGTCTCATAATTAGATCCATTGAATCTTTCAATATCTAAACAAGAATTAAAACTCATTGTAACAAACTTATTTTCCAAAATCAGCAATAACACAATAGTAAAAGATCCCACTATAGCCAAAAAACCTTCCAACTTTTAAGAGAAAGGTGCCTCAAACTCTTCCCCAACCGTTAGCTCTGATACTAAATGTTGAAAATGGAGGTAATTATGTAGCTTTAAAACTTGTAAAACTATTATACTGTAGATCTAATTAAGTATTCTTTGTTACAAATTCTTTGTGGATGATTATTTGTTTAGATTCATTTTACCATTTGTAGAAGTAAACAGAAGAGTGTAGAAGAATAAGACCAAAAGATAGAAGTGACATAACATATACCGTGGAGAAACCCTTTCGGGAAAAAACTCCACCACCAAAATCAATAGTGCTTGTATTTTTTAACCTTAGAACAAGATTACAATAATTCTTTATCAATCCTTGCTTGAGATGCTTCTTTTCCTTCAACAATTCTTCTTCACAACTTGCAATAAAATATGATAAAACTCTCTTCAACTTTCTGCAATTTATAGACAATAATGAGCCTTGTAAACTCCAAAGAGTTTACAATTACAAAGCACAAAGCTTATCTCACAAAACCTATACCTATTCTTTGCACATAGAGTTCTTCCGTGAAAAATAATGTCAAACCAAGTCCATCAATTTTGGCATCCAAAACTGAAGTGCTAACTCAATGTTGGTTCTGAAGATATCTTGTAAGCTTCTCCTCAAAGTTGGCGCCCAAGAATGGGCCCACTTAACTCAGCCTTATAAAATATCTTATCATGCAAAAGTGTTAACTCTAAGATGCCAACTTGGGCGCCCAAGGTGGGTCCAAGTCAATCTTTGTTAACCGAAACATATCTCTCCACTATTCATGCAAATATCATGCATGATTGATCATCCCCTATTAACTGAAAGTAGTCACCTATTATCTCTCATGCAACTCAATTCATTAGCATGCAATTCAACTCAACTGAAGTCAACTAACATGCAACTCAAACTAACTACATGTAACCGAAGATAACTGAACCATAATCGAATTGAACTAAACTAAACTAAACTGAGCTGAACTGAACTGAACTCCATGCATGTAAACATCAATCCCTAACTTCTAGGATCTTTACATGCATTACTGAAGTGTTATCTTTTCTCCAAACAGTTAACTTAACTCAAGGTGGGTTCCACCTTCCATGTGGGTGCCCCATGTGCTCCTATTATTTAGGAACTCTTCTTGGACACCCTCACATGTTCCTATCATTTATAATTAATTACAAATGTCAATTAACATGTTCATTTCATTTGAATTTAATCTCTTTCCAATCGTAGTGTTGGGGAACACTTTCCAAGGACTTACCTGAGATACATGAAATATGTTTAAGATTACAATTAAATGGCATCATATTCCCAACAAGGAGCACCCACAACCTTCACCACAACCATCACCCTCATGAGATCAGGGTAGCTTTTGCTAGAGCATATTTGATATTGTATCAGGACACTTATATTTTGACCATCAATCCTGCAAGCTCTATTTGTGCTATGACACTTTTTGAGTTACATAGACATATGTGATGCATGATTTTGGTGACAAGTATATGATATGTGCTCCTATGTGATTATTCTTTGTGATGTTTATCCAGTTGATATGTTTATGTGATGATTCTATATGTATTGATGCATTATGGATGACTAATTTATGCTTTATGTTTATATATGATTCCTAGATGTTAGATGGATGCATTTAATTTTATGATGCTTTTGGATGTGATGTGATGATTATGAATGTCATCTATATGCCTTTTGATGCATGCAAAATGATATGATATGCAATATGACGTTTATTGTGAATTATGAATGCGATGTTATGTAATGTTTATATGAGGCAAATGCAATGTATATGCAATGTAATGAATGATAATGGATTATGATTATGAGATGACGTGGATATGTATTATGTATGAGAACTTATGGATATGTGTATGCAATTATTATGTTTGAACATAAGTGATAATATGTATGCAATGTTAATGATGTATGGATGTCGAATGATATGAGATGATTATGATGTTGAATGTCTATGTGGAATGCATATATATGCGATCTATGTTTTTGTATTTTCTAATGCAATATGGATGAACTAACATGTACATATGATGATTCCTATATGCTTCGAATATGATTATGTATGCAGGATATTTTTGTGTGTCATAGGATGTCGTCAAGATACAGATTGAAAAAATGTTAGCATGTAGGATATGGATGTTAGCATGAAGTTAGCGAAGATAATGAAAGATTAATATTTTTCTATGCAAGGCTTTGCATTAATCATCATTGGGCATAAAAATATGAAAAATGGACAATAAACACCATGGTATGACATAGACCAAGGTGTGCAAAGTTATCCACTTGCAAAAAACAGACAGTCAACAGACAAGGAATGTCCTAACTCATACTAAGAGCAAAGTTGCCCCAGTCTTTTTTCCCAAGGCAATCCACAAATAGAAATCAAAGAAAAGACAAGTCATGAGACATCATTGCTCCTCTCAATCCTTCAGGGGACATCCTTGAGGTAGCTAGTAACATGACCCAAAATACAAATTGAAAAGATAAGACAAATTAGACCAAGAAAGTCAACGACCATTCAAATCGTTTGTCAGTGTTCGTTTGTTGATGTTTGATTAACTAATTGATTGACGGGTGTTTTGATAGTGCTTGGTTTCAAGAAATAAAACATGTTGTATAAGACATCAAGTCTAGTTTGGATCATGTAACTATTTGTATAAAGCAAATGACAAAGTTTGATTTATGACAAAAGTCTATTTCCAGGAAGGACACATCCTGTATAAGACAAATGACATAGTTGATTGTTTTGATGTCAATTTGAGGTTTGACTATTTAGGCAATTTGACTGTGTTGGCTTGAAGACTCATTAGATAGTTTGTTTGTTGATTCATATCTTGCTTTGAGGTTTTTGATGACTATTTGTGTCTGATGACAATGTCTGATTTATTATGACTGACTTGACAAACCCTAAAGGACTGACCTAGGGCCTCGGGGGCTCATTGACTGATGGCCTTTCCTACGTAACAATGCACATAGACCTCATAGTTCAACATGATCGGACTTTGTGTTTTTGATGATGGATTGACTCAAGATTGAATTTATTCAATAAACCCTAAAGGACTGACCTAGTGCCTCGGGGGCTCATTGAAAGATGGCCTTGCCTACATAGCAATTCATAGAGGTCCAATGTAGTTTGATTGGACTTGGACTGACATGACTAACTTTTGACTCTGTTTTTGGGATTTTTGAAATTTATTTGGATGTTTTTGGGTTTTTGACATGTTTTGATTTTTTTGCATTTTTGAAGTTTTATGATTCTTTTGGATTTTTGTGAATATTTGATTTTTTTGTCTTTTTTGATATAGTGACCTCCAATGACAAGTGTAGGATCCAATGAAGACGTAAGTCAAGGACTTGCCCCCAGTCGAGTATAGGACCAATTTATTAGGGATGGGATGGGATAAGCTTTATTACGGATAGATATGGAAGGTGAAAAGATGCAAGGTGTCAATTGTTCCAAGTTATGGGAAGGACAATAGAGTGTTAGACACAAAAAGGGTGAAAGAAAATTATTATGAATGATGGGGTGGAAAAACCAGATAGAATGATGGTAGACGATGGAGCGAATATCAACTACACATGGCGCCTATTTTCTAGGTTTTCACCATGGTACTTATCCATAGTGCCACCGAAGTGGTTTTCACTATTGGACGAATTATTTCTCTTTACTATTTTCTTGATTTTATTTTTTATTTTTATTTTTTTGGTGTCACCAAGATACCTGTTTGCCAGGTTTCCATTAGGGTGACAATTTTTTTAATTTATTTTTTTTGTATTTTTCAGGTTTTGACATGGCTCTCTGAAGCTAGGTGTAAAATTTGTGCAAGTACAAGTTGTTGATAAGATCTAACAATGGTTTGCCTTCAGGATTTGAAAGATGATAAGCTCCTGATCTAAATACTATAGTGACAATGTAAGGACCCAACCAATTTGGTTCAAACTTGCTTGATTTCTCTCGTTCTGCTTGATTCTTGGGATTTTCCATTAAAACTAGGTTACCAATGTCAAAGTGTCAAACCAAAACTTTCTTGTTGTAGCTATGGTAGAGATGGTTTTGATAATCTTGTAAATGAACCAATGTGTTTTGTCTCTGTTCATCTAATAGTTCCAACTCATGTAATCTGGACACACGATATTCTTCATCCTCAACGATCCCTTGCATGGATACTCATAGGGAAGGTAACTTTTTGGCCAAACTTGACATTGAACTATTTTTTTAACTAAATCTTCACTTTCGGGAACCTATAGCTGCTAAACCATAAAGAATATGAAGATGATGCTAACTAGTGATTTGTGACATTTATTTTTTGGATTCTAAATATATTTTTTAAAAAAAAATTGGAATCAGATTGCATTTATTTTTCTATCTCCTTCGAAAACTAGTTTTTAATAGTAAACAACATTTTTAAAGAGTGGTGTTCACCATATACAACATAACTTTTTTCCTATGAAGGATAAAATTCTAATTTTTTTCAAATTTAGATTTGTAACTATATTATCTAGCATGTTCATTTGGTTTCATAGTGTTTTATTGAACTGTTTTTCTTAATTAAGTTTTAAAGTAAAACAAATGATAATTTAGACATAGGCGGACCGTATACAACATAACTTTTTTTGTATGTATCAATTTTTTTTTCTTGGATCAAAGACATCAATACCTAGCACAGAAATATTTTTAATTTTTTTTTTATAATCTACTATTTTTCCCCATGTGCAAAACAAAGAGTTTGATTTTCGATGAAAAACCTACATTCACAAGAAATAAAAAATTAATATAATAATCAAATTAAATATTTTAAATTATAATTTTTGGGAAGATTATAATAAGGACTACATACAAAAAAATAAATTTTAGATGAATTCATTTGATCCCCCAAAAGGTAAATCAAAAGTGGTTTTTTATCAGCATTTTGATAGGTGTAAAAGAGACTTCGTTATAGGTATGGTTTAAAATTAGCAGGGTTCTATCCAAGGGGTTTGATCTAAGGTGGTTTGATCAAACCCTCTTCAACTGGAATCCTTAAAAATGGAACTTTTCAAGGCTTAAATCATTATATTTTCTAAAGATATGTGATTTCAGTAAAAATTAGGATATCCCAGAAAGTGTAAACCATTATTGTGGCAGCACCCCCTCGATAAGTAAGATGGCCTCAAAACCAAAGACTAGTGAATACGGGGGTGGCTCCTATAGGAGTGCAGATACTGGTGTGGTAAGCACATAAGGCGAGATTAAGTTGAAGGTGCCAGTCACAACCAACGTCATTGACAGTATTTTTAAGAATTTTGATAATGGTTTTATTAGATGCCTTGGCTTGGCTGTTACCTTGTGGGTAGTATGGAGTGGCGAAGTGATGTTGGATATGGATTTTTTCGCAAAGTTGGAGGAAATATTGGTTCTAAAATGGATGACCGTTATTAGTGATGATAGAATAAGGGACGCCATATAGGAAAACGATGTAATTAAGGATGAATTTTGAGATTTTCTTGCTAGTGATGTATGTCATGGGAATTGCTTCAATCCATTTGCTAAAGTTCTCAGTCACTATGATAATGAATTAATGGCCATTGGACGAAGTGGGATGGATTTTACCTATGAGGTTGAGTCCCCATTAGGTGAAGGGACATGGTGATGTTATCGGCTGTAACTCTTAAGATGGTGCATGTATCAAGTCTCCATGAATTTGACACTGTCAACATTTCTTGAAAAAATGATATGAATCACATTCCATCATGGGTCAATAGTATCCCGCATGCATGATCTTCTTGGATAGGGTCAAACCACTAGAATGGGCTCCACATATACCTTCGTGTACTTCTCACAAGGTTGTTTATGCTTCATAGGTATCGAGACACCATAGGAGGGTGTTGTCTAGGTTGTGGTGGTAAAGAGTGTCACCAATGATGGCATATCTAGTGGCTTTGCGAATGAAGGTCTTACATTGATTGGCAGATATGTCATGAGAAATGATGTGGTCATGTAGGTAGTCATAAATTTCTTGGTACTAAGGGGAGTTAGGACCAATAATTTCACATACCATATCAGACTCAAGATTATCAAAGGCGAGGACCAGTAACTGTTCTACCAAAAACTCATATTGTGGCACATTATTTGGGATATTCAAGAGAGGTCCAATTGTTTCCATAGCATCTGTTGCCTTGTTTTAAATGTGAGGAACCTAAAAAATGATGATTTTGTCAAAGTACTCCTTAAAACTATCAACCATCCTCTTATAGGGAGTGAGTTTTTCGTCCTTTGTGTCATAGTCATCATTGACTTGTCGGATTACCAAATGTGAATCACCATATACATGATGGCTTATGATTTTCCATTTGATGGCCATGCAAAGTCATGTGATAAGAGCCTCATATTATGCTATGTTATTTGTAGAAGGGAAAGAAATCCTGAATGATTTGGGTATGGTGTCGCCTCGAGGGGTAACAAACAAGATACATGCATCTAAACTATAGTTTGTGTGAGATCCATCAAAGTATAACTTCCATATGGCAAGAGTGTCTAGTGTGAAAATAGACTCATCAATAAATTCAGATATTAATAGGTGATATGCTTTGGTAAGTGTTTCTTCGAGTTGGAATGCTATGACTTATTCTCTTATGGCCTTTCATTCAGCATACTAGATGTCATATTCACTTAATATCATGACCCATTTTACTAATCGACCTGTCAATGCTTCCTTGTTGAGGAGATATTTCAATGGATTGATTTTAGCCACAAGTTTTTTCTGGTGATTCAACATATAGTGCTTTAGTCTTTGAGTAGCAAAAACTACCATGAGGCAGGCACATTTGATAAGACTGTAGTTGAGTTTCTAGCCCACAAGTGTATGATTGGTATAGTATACTTCTCATTCTCTTCCCTCATCATCATTTTGCACAAGCAATGGCCCTAGTACGAATGTAGTTGTTGATATGTAAAGTATAAGATGTCTTCCATCAAAAGGTGGCATCAGGACTGGTTGCATTAATAGGTAATCCTTAATTTATTGGAAAGCTTCTTGACACTTTTTTGTCCACATAAATGGTACTCCCTTCTGAAGAAAATGTTGGAATGGTTGACATTTATGTGCTAGTTGTGTTATGAATCATCGAATGGACTAGAGTCTTCCCTATAGTGTGTGTAGTTAACTGATATTGGTAGGTGGTGGCATGTACATTATAGCTTTAACTTTGGTAGGGTCAACTTCAATGCCTCTTTTGGAAACAATGTAGCCTAGGAGTTTTCCTGATATGACCCCAAATACACATTTCTTCAGATTCAACCTCACCTTATATTCCTTTAGTCTTTTGAAGATATTTTCTAGTACTCGTATATGATCACCCATGTCAATTATCTAGCCAATAATTCATCCACATAGTCTTCCATAAGAGTGTGCATGAGGTCATGAAAGGTTGTTGTCATGGAACGTTGGTATGTAGCCCCAGCGTTCTTCAATCCAAAAGGCATGATATTCCAAAAGTATGTTCCTCAAGGACATGTAAAGGTCGTCTTATGTTGATCTTCAAGAGCTATTCTAATTTGGTTATATCTCGAGAAGCCATCCATGAGGGAAAACATCTCCTAGCCTACTATCAAGTCCTCAATTATGTCAATGTTTGGTAGGGGAAAGTCATCTTTCATACATGCCTTCTTCAAATCTCAGAAGTCAGTGCATATGTGGATTCCTCTTGTTGGTTTTTTCACTTGCAACAGATTAGAAATCCAATTGGCATAGTCGATAGGGTGAATGAAGCCAACATATAATAACTTCTTCAGCTCAGCTTTGACCAACAAGGCAATTTGTGGATACATTTTTCTAAGTTTCTTCTTGACTGGTTTGGCATCTGGAAACAATGGAAAATAGTGTAAAACTAATTTAGGATCTAGACTAGGTGTATTGGCATATGACCAAGTGAAGTTGATTTTTCTATCTATGAAAAAGGCACGAAACTCTAGCAATTTTGATTCTATCAATGATGTAGTAAAGTGGACTATCTTAGGATTTTCATCTATGCATGTATTAAATTTGATGGTCTGTTAAATGAGCGTGGGTGACTTCTCTTGGTTTATGGGAATTGTGTCCAACCCTCCATCCTTGGGAACCTTAGAGAGGGTTTCACCCTTGGATGCATCCTTTATTTTTCCTTTTTCATGGTCAAGAGGTGCCTTGTGGTTTTCACCTAGAGACCTTCCTTTTTTTATTTTTTCATTTTATTTTTTGTGATTGGAGGGGTGGATAGACTTCCTAAAATAGGCCTTGTTGTCCAAGTCAATGGTAAAACCAGCTTTATGATCTCCACTAGGGATTCCTTCATGTAATCCCATGAACTTAGTGATTGCTTTATCATTTTCAAATATGTCTAAGATAGGAGGTCCTTGTTGGTCCCAATCTATTAGTTGTGGGTACACTAAGGGTGTGCCATCATCAATGTTGTCAAGGTTTAGTGAATGGGAAAACAAGGTGAAAATGGGGGAATTTTTAGGATCTTTGGTCATGGTGTCAAATAGGTCAAGTTCTATGAATATCTCATCTAGATCGTAGTCACTACAGGTGTAAGAATGCCACTTCCATTCATTGGATTCAATCTCAATGTAGTCTTTGGATGTCTCGGGGGTCTCAGGTGTCTTGGCATCCTTTGAAGCACTTACTTCCTCACTTGAAAGTACCTTAGTACTAGGAGTGTCTATCTTTATTAGTTTGAACCCTAGACCCAAGCCCTTTGGTCTCTTAGACACTGGCAAAGCTTTTGTCATCCCATTTTTGTTCAAGCCAAGCCCATTGTGTCCATCATAACCTTTTCTCTTCATGATTTCAAAGCCTTTTCTATATTGTTCAGTTGGGATTTGCTTAGGCTCGATGTCTTCTTCTTCTCTGTATAACCATGTTGAGACATCTTCCTCATTAATGGCTTCCTTGCTTAGATTTCCACATTTTGTGAAGGTAGTAGGACATACTTGAATAGTGACTTGAGGCTCCTTTTTTACTATTGAGGGTTTTCCATAGGTCTTAGGTGATGCAAGTAACTGGCTAACACAATAGGATGTTTTCATATGATATTCGCCACATCCCTTGTCTTGTACTTGAATTTTAGGGTTAGAAGATGGAGGTTTGGAGGTGGATGTTTTGGATAAGGTAGAAGGATCGATGTTATGTGATGAGGAGGAGGATGAAGCTTCTCAATTTTTTGGCACTTGTTGTGTGGGTGTTCCTCATAGATTACCATAGTATTGAAATGGGTTAGGGTCAGTAGTGATAGTGACCTCAATGCCATTATAAGGAAATTTCAAACATTGATGGTAAGTGGATGGTATGGCCTTCATGGCATGGATCCATGGTTGGTTGAGGAGGAGATTGTAAGGGAGATCTAGGTCCAAGACTTGGAATGTGGTATCTAATGTTGTGGGCCCAACTCTGATTGGTAATGTTATGACACCCTTGGAGGAGCATTGTTCATCATAATATGCTTTTATGATAATGCTTTTTTTTTTGTCCACACAAGCTTCAAAGAAGCCCAATGCATTAACCAATTTAAGAGTGCAAAGTTTTAATCTTGCTCCACTATCTACCAAGACTCATCTTATTTTATGTTTATGAATGAATACTTCTAGATGCAAAGGGTCATTGTGACTAAACTTTTGGGATGAGTAATCTTGGTATGAAAAAGTGACATGGTGAGTGTTGGCTAAGTAGCCCACCATTTCCTGGAAGCAATTGACATCAAGATCAATTGGGATGGAAGTGTCTTGTAAATCTTTTTCTAGAACAACTTTGTGCTTGGGGGATATGCGAATCAACTCAAGGATAGAGATTTGTATAGGTGTTCTCCCCAAATGGTCTAATAGGTTATATTGGGACTTTTTTGGTTGTTTTGAGGGAGCACCTTGTACGGTCACCTTGATTTTTTGTGTGTTTATGGCACATTCCAATGGTTTTTTAATGGTGATGGTATTAACATAATCATTTGCGGCTTGAATGTGATGTATGGTAGTGTAGTCATAAGCAGCATTGGTATAGTTGGCATGGTTATCGGTCTTTTTACCTGAACTAGAGACCTTAGCTATCCCATGGTCTTGCAAAGGATTCATAAAAATGGTATGATCCTTATTGGAGGTCTCTTGTTGACTATCCACTTCTATGACACCCTTTTCGATTAGGTCTTGAATGATGTTCTTAATTTTTCTACATGAGGAGGTTTTGTGTCCCTTGGTACGGTGATAATCACAAAAGGAATTGCCATCCCACCATGAAGGTTTAAATTGCCCTGGATCATAAGGTTTTTCCTTAGGAATTTGTATGAATTTTGACTGCAAGAGTTGTTTAAGGGTTGATTCAATTGGTTCCCCTAAGGGAGTGTACTTGCATCTTGTGAGAAAATTCCTTTGAGGTCTTTGTTCTTGATTGTTTTGAAGGGAATTTGTTGTTTGGTCAGGGACATGTGGTGGGTTGTTTGATGTATTAGGTCTTTTAAGTGTGATTGTAGGACTAACATGTATTGCCTTTACATCAACAACTCCATCATTTGTGACATTTTTATTGCGAACCCAATATTTACTTTTATCATTTGTGGTGTCTTGGGCATTTTGAGTTTTTTTGTATGTCTTAAGTTCCCCTTTCGTGATAAGGGCTTTCTCAATTATGGTGCCTTTTTCCACTAGGTTAGAAAATGTGGTGCAACAATGGGCTTGCAGTTGATATTTTAAGTCTGTGATCAAGTTTTCTACGAACATGACAATATTTTGTTTCTCAGAAATATCGACAAGACATCGACTAGCCAAGCTCCTCCATCTTTGGAATAACATTATGAATGGCTCACCTTCTTCTTGTTTTTTATGACATAATGTGACTATGGTGATGTCATTTTCAATGTTATAGGCAAAGTGAGTGATAAATTTTCAGCTAGTTCATCCCATGTTCTTATGCCCCTAGGTAGATGGGCGAACCATTGGAATGCTTGTCCTATGAGACTCCTAGGGAATGGTCTCATGAGATATGTCTATTCAGATGTGATGTCTATCAAATTCATGTGTAAATCTCTTACATGTTCAATGGGATTCCCCTTTCCTCTATACTTGGAAAAAAAATTCATGACATAATTATGAGGAAATGGAGGCCTGTATAAGTTTCTATCAAAGGGGTATGGACATAATTCTTGTGTTGAATATGTCTTCTTGGTCGATAGTTGCATGTTTTCCACTTGTTTTTGTAAGGCAATCATTTGGTTGGCTAAGCCATCAACTTGAGTGAGGGATGTGTCCACTACATTGTTGACTACATTATGATAGGGGCCCATGTTGGTGTTTTGCAATCTAATATGTTTGTTGGATGAGTTGGTGTTGAATCTAGGTGTAAATGGTACATTTTGATTTGGAATGCTATGTGTGTAGATGGGATTTGATTTTGGATATGTGGAGTTTGAGTTTGAGTTTGGATTTGAGGTATGTGTGAGGTGTTTGTATTGAATTGCATTTGAAATGGGTTGGGAGTATTTTGACCTTGTGTGTTTTGGTTTCTATATTGGTGGAAAGGCCCTTGTGTGTTGTCTTTTTAGGGAATTTTTTCATTAGGACCTTGTGATGTTTTGGCGTTTGAAGTGTTTATTAAGGTCTTGGGTCCATGAATATGAACCTTTTGCATTTTGTTTCTACCAAAGGGATTTGATAATGACCCAAATGGTTTAAATGTAGTTCCAAAGGGTTGTGGCATTGCTTGTGTCATAGCTTGTGTCATGGCTTATGTTCCAAATAGTGTCATGTGGATTGGGGCAGAGTCTTCTGTTGATCCTCCTAAAGGCATAGTAGCATTGAATTGTGGGATAGAACGTTTAGGAGTAGATGAGTCATGTCCTTGGCTTTATGTAGTCTCTTTGTTTGGTGTTGACATTGCTTGAAGTGTGTTAACATCAAAGCTATGAGGTAGTTTAGCCCCACTATGTAATAACTTGGCTAAGAATCTTTGTAGGTCTAATGATACTATCTCATCCACAAATCTTGTTACCTCGAGGTCTTGGGCAGTTGCCTCTATTTCATCCTCACTTATGTCTTTGGTCTTATATTTTTCAAAAGGATTGTGAAAGGATGATTGTTTCCTAGGTGCTTCATTGGAGGAGGATCCAAATTTCATGTTGCTAGTATAGTTGTAAAGGTCATCATCTTCTTGGAATAGGTCCATTTCTTTTCTCTTCCTTTGTAGTATTTTTTGGACCATAAAAAGACTTTCAAGTGTGATGAGTGGAAAATGAAGCCTAAGGAGTGACAATGCAAAGGTGAGACTAAGACTAAAGTATGCAACTAGACTATGTTTTTGGTATTTTCAAAATATAAGGGATGCCAAACAATAATGTACCAAGATCAAAGATATAAAGTGACAATAGTCAAAATGTCGATAGGATAATGTCAATCTATGGTAGGTCTATGACCAAAGTATGCAAATGTAATGCGTACATGATGTTGTGATGAAGGGTATGAAATGACTTAATATGAAGACTAAGAAATTTTGGGTGAACCTAAGAAGAGGATATCAACCAAACTAAGATAGCCAAAATAAAAAATCTGATTACCAAGACCTTAAGAGGGACAACTAAAATGATGACAAGTGACAAGGTGGCCCCAAACTAGACTTGTGAGTTTAAAGAACCAACCTAAAGGACAAGGACTTATTTGATTTAAAGGAAAAGGTCAAGATAATCTGAATTTGTGACTATGGTCTGATCTAAGTCTGATAAATTTCCAAATCTAAGGTTTGCAAAAGTGTATGCAATCTAATGAGACCTAAATTTTGACCTATGATGTATGCAAGCAATGCAATGGTAAGCTAATGGATAGAGTGGAATGATTGATCTGAGAATTGCAAGTCTATGGTCTGATAACAAGAATACAGTAAGGAATTGATTATAAATAAGACTATACCATATTTCCCTAAAAAAATTAGCAACTAGCAAATGCAGTGTTCTAAGAAGCAATTGTAGTGCACTGGTTTTTAGTAGATGCAGCATTCTGAGAAGAAATTGCGGTGTTCAGTGATGTGGTGAACAATTTTTTTGTCCTAGTTTGACTGATTTTGACTCATTTTTGCTCTATTTTTTGTGAAATTATGATGGCAAACACAACAAACAATCTGAAAATAGTGTCTTGGCTGGTCTGAATGTCAAATTTGTGATCAGAATGTGTATGTTCAGAGGTTATTCACCTCAATTTCCATAGGTCTAACACAAATCAAAGATAATTCATATTGCATAAAACACTTTCCTATTCTATGGTCAATGGCCAATGGCATGACCCTCGGGCCCACAACTTGGAATCTTCATCAACTCAAGTGGAGGGACACCACCTTTACAGGGTGTTTGCACTCTTTTCTTTGAGAAAGGATGGATAAGGGCCTCCTAGAATGGAAGGATAACCAAAAACACCCTCTCCTTGGAAAGCTACAAGTAAAAACAAGTAACTTATGCAATGCTAGGGATTTTCGTTTCATCTCAAGGGAGCCATATGGTGAGTAACTTTTGGGGTGCAATGCACATCCCCTGCATCGAGCATGATGCCAATAAAAATTCAATCATAAAGGGTGGGCCTCTAACTAGTTTTTATTTTAGTCACAACTTAGGGACTTACCTCCTAACAAGCAAAATGGTTGGGCGACAAGGTAGTTCAAACTTGGCTTTTGTCTTATCCTTTTATATACCAGCCCAAGGGAAAAACTGGTTGGGATCACCAAGGAGCTCTCAATACGGATTTTTCTCACTTTGGTAGGCCCACTCTAATGGGGTATAAAAAAGCAAGACAAGTGCAATATTTTTTATCTCCAAGATCACTCAAGGTGTGAGGAGAGAGCATACACAATTTACTTGACTCACACTAGAAATATTTCAATTAACCTTAAACAAAACCAAATGTGTGGTATGATAGTGCAAATGTCAAGAAGTGTTTTTTATTCCCAAGATCACCTAGGGTGTGAGGGAAGAGTATACACACCTCAAAATAAGAACAAGATCATAAGAAAATGAAGCAAATGGTTCTTTTTAAGCCCAAAATCAAAATGTGAGAGTTGCAAAGACACTTGATGCAAGTTGTTTGCTCTTTTTAAGCCAATGAGTGTGAAAATGCAAGTTTTTTTTATCCCAAATGAGTGTGAAATGCAATATTGTGGTACTTTTTAAGACCAGTGAGTGAAAGATGCAAGATTATTGTTCATTTTAAACCCATGAATGAAAGATGCAAGTTGGGGTTAATTTTAAGCCAATGAGTGTAAATGCAAATTGTGGTTACTTTTAATCCCAATGAGTGTGAATAAACCAATAGATATTGAAAAATCAAAGCTCCTATCTTAACCAAAATCAATAAAAAGTTAGCAATTCTAAATACAAATGTCTCCTCCAACCTAAGCCACATGTTGTAAACCAAAGATCAGTAACAGAAATATCCCTAATCTATCAAATGCAAAAGGAATAAACTAAAAATTACTAATAAAACCCTATTTCAAAATGAATAGGAAAATGTGGTTCAGAAAGTTATAGTTGTGGTTCTTTGGTTCAAAATAGATGCAGTGTAGATGATAGTCACTGTGACTTTTGAAATGTTGATTGCGACAAATGGTCAAAATCAAATGTAGTGAACCCCCAAGCAAATGCATTGCAGAAACCTGGAAGCTACAAAAACACCTAAATTTGACAAAATTTGACAAAACTCGAAACTGATATGAGATGATTATGATGTCAAGAGGTTAGAATAAAACCAAAAAATTGAAAAATAATATTAAAACCTATAAAGAGACTTAATTAAAATGTTTTCCCTATATTTGAATAGATGCAGAATTCGGGGCAGTGACTGCGATTCTCTGGCTTTTGGCGAATGCATCGTTCGGGATCACAGTTGCGGTACTTGAAACTCAAAATTTCTAAAAATTTCTTCCAAATATGGTTAGTTCACGTCGAGTTCACCAATGTAGATTAGGGAAAATCAAGGGTAAGGTTATAAAACATCAAAACTAAAACCATTAAGCCCTAAACCAACAATAAAGTGCAATCCAACATAGAAACATAAAACATAAAGAAATACTACCTATGCCATGGTTGATTCACCTCCATTTTCCTTCTCCATTTTTCTTAATATCCTTGATTTCCCTTAGATTTGAGTATGCAATAATAACCTTAATGACAATGATAGCAAAATATTGAAGATTGTACTTGTCTCCTTGAACATGTACTTAATATGTATCCAGGTAGGTTTAAATGACAATGATAGGTGTCTTTTATAGAAAGCCAAATTAGAATGAAGGGCTAAGATTAAAAGCCAATAATATATGACAATCAATGGCCAAGAATGAAAGCTATAGTATGAAATAGGGTTAGGGAAAAAATAGGGCTTGGTTAAGGATAAACGGTTGAGACTAAATTATAAAATAATTCAATCAAGGGTGGAAATTAAATGAGATGTGAAGAGATAAGAATGGCACGAATGAAGAGGTTGGCACAAAAAAGAGGTTGTTGGAGAAATTTAAATAATTATAATTTTTTTTAATTTATGAGGGAAAGTGAATACTTAAATAATTAAAACAATTATTTAATTATAGAAGACATGTGACAATTGACTTTTTTTATTAAATCATGATTTAATTCAAAAGTGGGAGAAAAGGGAAAATTAGTAAGCCATTAAATAAATAAAATTTATTTAATTTATGGTAGAAAAGGCTAATGAATAATTAAATAATTGAAATAACCATTTAATTATAGTAGAAAGTGACAATAATTAAATAAATAAAATGTATTTAATTAAGAAGGAAAGAAGACATTAGTGGCAATTAAATAAACAAAATTATTTAATTAATAAAAAATAAGAATAAAAGTAAAGCCATGAATTAATTAAATAATTAAAATTATTTAATTAATAGAAGAAGCATGACACTACACAATAATCAAATAATTAAAATTATTTAATCATTAAGGATGAAAGGGGGGTCGACGAAGAAAAAAATATTCACAGGCCTAGGAAAATTTTTAGTGTCTATATCTAGAATATGCTCTTTAGGGTTTCACCTTAGGTTTTTCGCCTCTACCTTGTTTCAAATCAAATATTCCTAATTGCCTTCATCTTTCATCATAGATTTGATTAGGATTTTGGATACATCCTTGTACACTTGATTTGTTGGATATTTCATTATGGATGCCTTTCTTACCTTCTAGACACGTTTGCTTCCTATCCCATTATGCTTTATGATATAGCCCCATATGCATGTGGTATATCCAAGGATAATACTTCATCTAATGATCTATTAGATCCATTACGGATTGATGATGTTGAAAGTAAATGAAAAACTCATAAATCCTTTTGAGAACCAGTATGCACCTTCAATATCTTATGTTTTGTTAAACAAATCAGATTTTCAACAACCTGATACAAGCACATGCTACTATTCCTTAAAGTAGAAATAGATATAGTTTAATTTCCCATGCATTAACCCTTAGAGGAAATATGATGTAGTTCTAGATCTAGGAAAGTTTCAGTAACATAACAACATGTAAAATAACATTTCAAGAATGAGAAACACAAAGAATAGAAGAAAGATAGACATAAGAAAAGAAAACATGATATACATGGGGAAAACCATTTCAGATGGAAAAACTCCACACTCCAAAGCATCGAACCAATGTATTAATCTACAACAATACGATTGCAATACACTATAGGCTTGCAGCCTTAACATGGAGACTACATCTTTCTCTTCTAGAGGAAATCTGACAACATAACCTTGCAATGAAAAACTCTCCTCATCCAACTCCAAAATACTAGTGCTCAATATATAGGAGCTTACAATGCATTAATTAGACATTTCTAAAATTGAATGCCAAAGGCTGAATATGCAACATGTGTAGTGTAAAAAATTGTATACCTTTACAATTTCACATTATGTTTGGGTCCCTTAATTAAATTGGACTTAATTAAGCTTCTAATTGACCAAATTATGCATTCTAAAGCCTTATTATTCCCATTTTCCAAAAGAGGAACCTATATTAAACAATTTCCATCATTAATTAAAATAGATCTTAGATAATGTGTGTCTTGGACTTAGGGCCCAGGACCCAGGACCCATTCAACCAAGGGAAAATGGGTCCCCTTTAAGTGCCAAGACCCAATTTTTAATATGTTTTTGGTAGAATTTTAATGACTCAATTTCAAGTTTCAATTGTCGGATTTTGGAATCTAATTTTTAGGAAATTAGATAAACACCTATAAATACATAGTCTTTTTATCAATTCAAAATATCTAGCATTAAGAAAACTTTCATAAGAGAAAATATTATTGTCAAGAGCATTGAAGAGCAGATTTACCAGTCATCTACAATAGCAATTAAGATCATATCATGTCAAAGTTCATGTTTGTTCATGTCATGTTTTGGAGATAAAATTATGATGTAGGTTTCAAGAATTCAAGCATCAAATAAAGCCATCAATCAAGCCAATTCATGCAAGATCTAAGCCTTGGAGAGATGTGTTAGACTTTAGTCCTCTAAGGAAAACCATTAAGGGTTTGGTGTGTTGTGACAAAGTTTTGTTCATTGATCAATTCCTTCCATTCATCATCATTTCATTATCAAGGTTTAATTACCAACATGGGATTTGACTAAGGCAAACCCCTATTCACCCAAAAATAAACATTTTTCTTCTCTATTTGCATGTGCAGATTTACAGGTGAAGAAGGATTGAAGATTGATCAAAAGAGCAATTTCATAAAATTGTCAAAGTTATCAACACTATTGTCAAGCCACTTAAACTCAGATTCTGAATTTATTTATAACTTTTTGATAGTGAAACCAAGAGCAAACAAAAGCTTAGATCTTGCACCAAAGGACCCTAGAAGTTGAGAAAAACCCTTGTACAAAGACCCATTCACCCTTGGGTGAATGAGTCCTTGAGGGCACCTCAAAACCAACTTTTTTGAGAATTTTTGTAGTCCTCTGCACTTCCTAGATCCACTGGTAAAGTATTGTTTCATTTTGTCAATTTTTGGGAATTTTTATTTTATGCATTAGGTCTAATCATCCATTTAGTTTAGGCATTTTAAATTATTCCAAATTTATCTTAGATAATTCCTATTGTCCTAAGGAACTGAAATCCAAGGTTAGATTGGCTCACCTCAAGGTTTAAAGTCAATCTTTTGCCCCTTGTGATCTCTTTCCTAATGAAATTTTAGAGAAAGGCACCTAGATCCTATTGTTCTAGACACTTGAGACATAGGATCCCTTTTTCTTCATTTCAACATGGAAAGCACCAAAACCACTACACATGCATAATAATAAGTTTCCAATTGTCACCACATGCAATATTGCAACTTCCAATTGTCAGTAAACTTGCACATGAAAAACTTGCACCTACCAAAAGATAACTGCACCTCCAAAACTCACATTCCATGCAAACTCAACATGAAAATAGAGAATTCCTTCATGCACAACTCCACCTATAAATGGTAACTTCTAACTTGCATCCTCCTCAAAAATAGAAACTACAAGTTGTAACTTACAAGACAAAAAGGGATAATTATCACATTAAATAATTAAATAATCAATGCTAAAAAAATCAAAGGTTGAGACACCTTCATTTTCCTAACATTCTCCCACTTTTCAAACACCTTTGAAGAGTCCATGGAAGTAGCATGATTTAACTGCTAAGATTCAATTGATGAAAATACAACATCATAGCCATACATGCAATCACATGAATCTCAAACAATGTTCTCATGCTCCAACCAAGAGACCTACAATAACATCCAAGATGTCCACAATCTCAGGCAATAGTTCCTACCATCCTCCAAAGGAAAGGAACGATCCATGGTGTATATGCACAAGTCTAAAGAAAACAAGCACCAGATCCAACCAATAACAAAGGCTACAAAATAATGCCACAACTCCACTTTGCTCACAAGCTAAAAAGAAGCTCAACCAACTTCAAGCCCGTAACCAGAAAATAATTTTGAAGCCAAAGAATCTTCCAGAGAACAAGATAAACCATCAACTAGAAAAACAACCAAAAATAGGTTGCTATCATCTAACTGATAAACCCACAAGACTAGAAATAACACCTAAAAAAAATTCTAATCTATCCAACTACCATACCTCAAAAGGTATCCACAACATCAACAAACTCATGCCAATGACATATCCAACCCATCAACCACAATCACATGCTCCTTGTGCCAAAATAGTCAATGAAGATAGACACATCTAGGAACTCCCATTGCATGGGAATTTCTAGTTTGAAAGACATCAAAGCACATTGAGTCTACCAATAGCACCACATAGAAGATGTATCCATGCAGTATTAAGAACCATCCACAATGACATGCACAACCTACAACCAAAACACTACTGGAAGTACATCTCTCCCCACAAGTATCCAAAACTCTCCCATGTTCTCCACATCTGACAAAGGACAAAGATAAAGGAACCTCCATGTCATCACCTAAAACCAAATGACCACAAACCACTGATCATCATAGCTCCACACATGATCTCAACTCCAACATCATATGAATCTGAATATCCAGGAAGAAAACCAAGACCAAAGAGATAAACACTACACATCACACACATGTAGAATGTCCTTGTACATGCACCTCTAAATGTTAAGTTGTGCCAAGTAAGATCTCCTTCACAACCCCAAAGAAGCCTCAACAACACCCAAACATTCAATTTCATTAATAAAACATAACATATATATCTCATTTCACCAAAATGGATGTAAGCCTCTCTCTAAACAAGGAAGATCAAACTCAAAAAACACTCCCATATCAGGAAAACTGCCCAACAGCATCTCCAAAAATTCTCATGAATCAAAAAAAATACCCAAGGAGATTAACATGCCAAACACTCCTTAAGTGAACCCTCCAGAACTAGAGAGAACAACTCAAGATCCATCTCTATGAGAAGACAAATCATAAAGCATAATGCATCTAAAACAAAATGGGCTATACCTTTCAGATGATTATCCACCGAGTAGACCAAGAGTGGGGAATGAGATTGCGCCTCCAAGATATACTATCTCATAGAATTTATCCAACAACAACCTCCTCTCAAGTCCACCATGAAATAACATCCATATCCAGGTGAAAGGCTACTCAAATTTTCTATTGTAACACCAACAGGCTCACCCAAGTCTCCAAGTATCCATGAGAAACTATAATTGATCGATCCATGCTAAATTCCAAATGCAATGTTGCACTCACATGAAGCTCTCAAGCAAATGACCAAGGTAATCAATACCAAGAGAACTAACCAGACCACTGTCAAAGCTTCAACCATGGAATCAGGGACCCAAAACATGGCATCATGATCTCACATCTCCTAAAAAGAAATCATATGCTCCAATTAATATATCATACACCTGTATCATGCCAAAAATCTAATGTGCAATCAAGAGTACATTACGACATAATAACATAACCATCCT
Organism: Sequoia sempervirens; assembly: GCA_007258455.2. Lineage (NCBI taxonomy): Eukaryota > Viridiplantae > Streptophyta > Pinopsida > Cupressales > Cupressaceae > Sequoia > Sequoia sempervirens. Next base: position 17,613 of record VDFB02033508.1, on the reverse strand, counting down.
ATCAAACAAGGATCACATGTCAAAAGACAAAACATGACACCTCAACCAAAGACTCCAAGAATCCTCCATGGCTAACCAAAATGTCAACATCTTCATTCACATGAAGATAACCATCTCTAAATAGTGTCCATGCAAATGCAAAAGAACCCTTTTGTAGCAATAGGATCTAAGAGCTCCTCCTAGTAACATCTGCAACACTAAAGAAGATCATCCATCACCAAATAATAAATTCACATCACTACCAAAACTCCCACAGAACTATGATACTGAACTACACGTGGCATCATGACAACCATCTCCTTATAGAATATCCTTCATGGCTCTAATACAATAAAATGTAATATCAGCAACACCAAATAATAGAACCAAGATCTCCAAGCCAAGAAGATAAACAACAAGCTACAAGATCCATATCTAACTATCCAAGCACTCAACATCATTCATCCTCTCATCTCAAAGAAAAATACCAATGCACTACTGACCGCAGACAAGGCCAACTAATGAAGTCTACATCAACACTAAATCAATCTTGTGGATATAGAAAATCCACAACCAAGTCATAACACTGCAACCAAATGGGTGATCAACCCATACAACTGGATAACTCATAGATCCAAAACACTAAAGCATGCAAACTCATCATCACATTAGTAACATGCAAAAATAAGATATCAAAGAAGATAACATGTAGATTTTAAGACTCAAACACCAGATCACCACCAAAACTAATTTACTAAACAAATCCACAACCGAATACCATAGCCAAGGAACTAATCAAGCATTCATGTAAATCTACAATTGTTCTCATCCAAAAAACTCTAAGAGTCTGAACATAATATTTTCCATAGATCTACAAAACCATAGATTTTTATTAACATGCAAAACTTGTAAAAAAATATCTTCGTGTAAATCTAAAATCACTTATACATCCAAAATAATAGATCACACATATTTCATCTAAACAAATGAATACTCCAGATCTACACAAACTTGCAACTTTTAGAAAAGAAAACTATAAAACATTTAGAGGAAACAGGTTGTCCAGAAGCTTATAAAATATAAAATATCCCAACTTGCAACCCACAAATAACTAATGGTAAACCATATACCAACATTTCCTCAATGAGAAAGCTACAAACCTCCTCAAAACATGCATGAAGCATACATGCAAACCTGCAACTATCTTAGATCTAGAAATACCGAAAGGAAACATAATCTAAAAAAAATAGTTCATCTACAGATCTTCAAAACCACAAGTTTTGATTAACCGTGTAAAACCTGCAAACTCGTTGTGTTTACTAACACCCATGCAAATCCATATCCACTTATCATCTAGAAGACCCACAAATCTGTAAACAACCATAATAGTTAAGCCAAAACAATGGAGTAACATGAATATTCATAACCATAGATTTTTGAACGAAAAATCCATAAAAACCCTCAAATCCAATCAACATGAAATTGATACATGCAAGTACAACCAACCAAAGGAAGAAGAGGTCCAGGAACTCTATCCCATTTGTAGGCCAAATCCACAACCACCATCATGTACAAGTATCCAAGAGAGAATTAGGCTATTTTAGAAGCTTCAAGATCATCCAATGATCAACTCCATGGCCTACACGAATTCAAGGTTAATAAAATAGCGTCTTACAATACCAAGGACTAAAACCAAGCACCCAACATAAGCACATCAAGCCATAGTCATAACAACAAAATTTTCTCCATATGACCAAGGAGCCAAACACATACACCTAACATGAATACTCTACAACACATGAGCACAAAATGTAAGAACACTACCATGCATTAGGATTATAAAAAATTGTTAAACAAGAGCTCCAAATCAATAACATATCAAATGTAACCACATGATCAACTCCATAAAACTCTATCTTCTCCATTCTTCAAAATTCCTATGTAGTGTAGGGGGATTCATCACCCTCGAGACTCCACATCATGGGAGAGTCTCAAGGAACAAAGTACCCTAAACTACCTCAGAAAATTTAACAAGTTAAAAGAGAGAGAGAGAGAGAAGGGCAAGCAACATGGCACTTTCCTTCTGCTAAAGACAAGTGGGTTTAGAATTAGGTGATCTTGCCTCAAAGGTTTCAGACTGGTGACTAGACAACTCACTGTCTAAGGACGGTAGCATGGGATTCGAACTCTAGTGCGATGCATTGGAATCTTAGGGAAGTATTGGTGTCCTATACAGACAAGGGTCTAACAAATAGACAAAAAATGCTAAGGGCTTACTAAGGACCTGACTCATAGAGTTTTCATAGTTTTACAAAGAAATTACATAAATCAAAGAGTATAACAAGAAGAATACTTTAATATATTCTAATGCAAAAATGATAGAGAAGAGTTAGAAAATGCATATTTCACACGTAATCCAGTCTTCTAGCTGATTCCAATTAACAAGCATGCACCTACATATAGAAGAATGAGAAAATATTAGAATTGTGTTTGAGGTTTACCTCAGTCAAACCCCTGTTTTGGTGTTCCCACCTCCATGGATAGCCAAAAAGCCACAAGATAGAGAAAGTGATAGAGAATAGAAAGGAAATGATACAACCAAATAGAGAGCACAAACAAAAAAAATGCTACTCCAAAAGCACGTTGATGCAACCAAAATAATAAGATATAATATTGCCTTCCCAACTATGAGCACTCAAGTCCAATAGTGGAAGGAAGAGAGTGATACCACCACGCAGAGAAGATGCAATTTGACAATTCAACAATGGAAATGGTGTTACAACAAGAATGAGTTGTTGAAGCCAAGAGAATAGCTTGTAGCAATAAGAGAAATGGTGTAGAAGCAAGAAACAAGTGTGTAGATCCTGAAAGAATGAAGAGAGTGAATCAAGAATGAAGAAGATCAAGAATTTTAGTTTGAATACAAGAAGTAGAGGCAAAAAGGTCAATTTTCACCAGTCAAGGAAGGACAAGAGTCGTTACCTTTGTAGCCAATAGAAGACATAATGGTTCTGTGGATTCCAAGGGTAGGAATCCTATCAGGACACTAGCACGGTGAATGGACATCCATGCGGTGCATGCTCATCCCTGACAGAAATTCCTCCACCTATGAAAAAGGATAAGGCCACACAGATGGAGAAAGCTAACGGTGGCAGGGATTGCATCAAAAAACTTATAGATTCTAAAGTAAAGGAAAAATAAATAGGGAATTTTCTAAGGTTGCAAATTTGTGCCATTACATTTTTCCCTCACTTTAGCAAGCATACGTGTTAATGTGAATGCGAGCTAAAGTAGAAAGAGGTTGAGGAGAATATACCAATAATGTAAAGGAAGTAGATCTTCGATCTAGCACACTTGGACGTGAGAGATAGATGGATCCACAGGTTCTTGGTCCTACAAAGCTATGGAAAAAAAGGGGTCTCCATAGGTTCTCGGTCCTACAAAGATATGGAAAACAAAGGAGGCTCCACAGATTCTCGATCCTACAAAGAAAGTTGTGATCTCACCCAAAACATTTTAGGTTGCAGACAAAACATGTTAGGCGAAGAATCATAAGACATAGAAGTTGGCATGATCAAACACATCCTGATCAGATACATTAGTTAGGTAAGGTTGTGACTGTTGCAAACTCTATTGCAGGACAGTCACAAAAAAGGCTAGTCTAGTCGAGTTGTCCCCAAGCTAGACTCAAGGATATATGATGTTGAACACAATGACATTGAATATCAAATACAAGGCACATAATTTTTCACTAAACACTAGAGAATGCAATTGAAGGAGAAGTTTTCAAAGGGTTCCCTTTGAAAACCCTTAAAAAAAAAAAAGGGGCCCACTCAAAGGAACACTTTGATTGAAAAACATCACATTTTCTGCAAATGATTATGTCATCAAGTAATCCTTTTGAAAGATTCTTTCATCAAGGAACCCATTGGAAATAATGCTCCTTCTCAAAGGAAATTTTTCATACTTTTTTATTTTAGGAAAAGTACTCCTTTTTCAAAGGAAAGTTTTTAGATTCTTTCACATACGAGACCCTTTTCAAAAGAAAATTTCATCTAGGAGTCTTGAGAGAAATCAAAATTTTGGAAAATGATAGGTTTCAATGAGGGATTCTTTTGTCAAGGAATTTTAACACCAAAGAATTGTTTTTCAAATAATTCACCAAATTGAAAATCATATCATGGTAGCCCCCCTTTAGGATGGTGTGTGATACACAAGGGAGCATATGGAATCCTAAGGAGAGAAATGAGAAGCAGAGATGTTGTGGCACGCAACACATGACAAGATGTATTTCATGGTATGTTGTCACACACACACGAGGGACCACACATAAGAACCACAACGTCAAGAAGAAGACAGAGATGAAGAAATCAAGAGAGATAGGGGGTCTGAGAGTTTGGGGTCAGATCTATTCATAAATATAAATGGATATAATGTGTTATATGATGAACAATCATCAATCCTCAAAGTACCCAGATCATGAAGAATAGCACATGAAGATAAAATAAAAAATAAAATTGGGTCAACATGGAAGGGGGCCTAAATGCCCCAACTCTTTGCATCATCCCCAATTATCAAAAAGAAAATTTACAACATAAAGAAGAATAATGATTATATGTATGAAGTTCATGACATTTTCTTCAAGCCTATATCCAGGCACCTACAAGGGTAGCAAGGGTCCTCCAAGCAGGATAACAAACCCATAAAAACAAGCATGAGGGAACACAAACTAACCTACAAATAAAGAAGAGGTACCACCCTACTCCTCATCGAACAACAGGTCATCCTGCTCCCAATATAGATCATTATAGGGGGAGGGAGGATTGGCCTACAAGGGCAGGATAGCGAGGTTAGTACCCTCTAACTCCCTTGCAACAATGGCCAAGGAAGAAGGTCCCTCAAGGTCTTCTTTGTTGAGCTCTTGTGAAGAAAAGGTCATTGATCTTGTAAAGATTGAGGAAAAAGATGGGATATCATCCACTGAGTTAAACATACACTTCACCAGAGTGCCATGTGTTAATCAGGTGGGGGAAGAAGGAGATGCCCAAGATCCACTACCAACCTCATTAAGAGGGGCAGTGACAAAATCAGGGGATGCAGGGGCTGCCTCCGTCACAAGGATGACACAGGCCAGAATAGAACTCACTTCCAAAGAAGGTGACCCATTCTTCAAACCTCCACTAGAGGCAAGGTCATCCTCCAACTTACGCTTTAGTGGAGGATGTGAAATCCCCATAGAAGAAGCGAAAGACGAGGAGGAAGAAGATAGAATTGCAACAGACACCACTATGGTGTTCGACATGTCTGCGGGTTGGGAAAAGGGAGGGATGTCTAGAAGGGACATAAAAAGAGGAAGCTCCATGGAAAGAGTGATGAATACTTACACCATTTTGGGGTGAGGATCATTAGCACCTACTGGAGAAGTCGAGAGAAAAATAGAGGTGATTGGAATTGAAGTAGGCACAACAAGAGAAGACAAAACAAGATAAGAAGAAATAGGGGCCCATGGATCCCCCTATGTCTTTTGTGAGGCTGCATGTTTAGTGGCAAGAGCCTTTCACTAACACTTTCACTCATGCACAAGCTGGTAACATCAACTATGGGAACTAGAAGACACAGCCTGAGAAGAGGCCAGAGGCTACTACTCGACCATGAGAGTATCCTTTGCAACCGTGGCTAGTGGAAGGGTAGGCTCTTGGTTAGGAGTAGGGAGATGAAGAATAGGGGCAAGAGAAACTATAGGAACAAAAACAAGTATCAATTTCTTAGCGGCAGGACTCTTCCCATTCTCTACCTTAGGGGTAGGTAAAGAAGCAATAGGAGGTTGTAGAGGCTGAGACACCGAAGTAACCCCACGAGGACCTTTCCCCTTGCCATAGACAACGAGCCTAGGTACCATGGGAAAGATAGGAAGTTCAAAGACCTGGTGCTTAGATTTTCTCCATGCAAGAACCATCGAGCTTCTCATGCAAGGCATGGGAGCAAGAGACAAAGAGGCCACAACAGGGTGATAAGTAGAAGCGAGAATAGATGATACAAAAGAAGAAGGCCCTTGAGCTCGAGCAAGCTTCTCCTTCCCCTTTTATTGGGTAGAAGAAGAAGCTTGTTGCTACGCAATCATGGAAGCCTTTATGGAGACTGCATAGAGGGACATCAAATAACTAACCTTTGGCCTTGAGCCCCCAATATTATACTTAATATAAGCCTTATATAGAAAATATCCCCTAAGAGGGAGAGGTCTGACTGAGGCAATCAAAAAGTGATCTAGTGAAAAACCCCCATGCGACACCAACGGTTTATAATCGGTGTTGTGCACTACATGCACAGAACCTTTATGAATGAATTTCAAACATTTATGAACCATAGAGGCGACTCCATTCATAGAGGCAAGCTAAGGAATTCCCAACCTAACTCAGAATAGGTCATACTTTGGAATGATAACAAATGAAGCATCAACAATCTTGGGTCATGGACAAAGAAATAGAACCTAAAGGAGCAACTGAGATTCCATCATGTGTATGGAGGGTGGTCTCCGACTCTTTGTACTTCTCCCTATTCCACCCATTTATGAACAACATCTCCTCTATTACCACATTGACTCTACTCGTCAAATCAACTAAAATGCCAGTTACAACATTTTTGTTGATTCGAGCGGGGATGTATAAAGGGAAGAGTTCTTTATTGAGAGGCTCGTCATGCAAGTTAAATGTTATGTCAGGTGTAGCACTCACATTTTTTGGTGGAGGAGTATGCGTGAATGAAACCATATTCACGTACTCAAATGGGACTACTTTAGACGATGCAAAAGATTAAACAATTAGCTAGTGACCTACCTGAATTTCGCTTATGAATAGCTAAGATCCCTTCAAACTACATAGGTAGGGACTATAGATTGGGTTGCAAGGTGTCATGCCCTGTGACACACAAATCTACAATGCACCTAAGACATGAGAGAAGGTTCCTCAATACCAAGAAATGAAACAAAGATATTCATATTAGGTTCACCAAAAATGTAGAGTAGGGGGATTCATCACCCCTGGGACTACAGGTTACAAGAGATTCCCAAGGAATGAACTTCCTTAAACTACCTCAGAAAGATTAACAAGTTGAAAGAGAGAGAGAGAGAGAGAGACTAAAAAGGAAGGGCAAGTAGCACACTGCTTTCCTTCTGCTAAAGACAGGTGGGTTCAGAACCGGCTAAGCCAGCCTAAAAAGGTTTTGGACTACTGACCAGATAGCTCACTATTTGAAGACGGCAGTGCGGGAGCTGGACTCCAATGCGATGCGCTGGCGTCTCAAGGATGCACCGATGTCCTATATGGACACGGGTCTAGCAAATAGACAAAAAACACTAAGGGCCTACTAACGACCCTACTAACAAAGTTTTCACAATTTTGTGAAGAAAGTATAGAAAGCAATGAGTATAACAAGAAGAATACATTAAGCTATCCTAATGCGAAAATGATAGAGAAGAGTTAGAAAATGCACCTTTAACACGTAATCTATTCTTCTAGCTGATTCCAAGTAACAATCCTACACCTACACATAGAAAAAAAAAATGTTAGGGTTGTGTTCAAGGTCTACCTTAGTCAAACCCCTGTTTTGGTGTTCCCATCTCCATAGACAGCCAAAATGACACAAGTTAGAGAAAGTGATAGAGAATATAAAGGAAATGATACAACCAAATAGAGAGCATAAACAAATAAAATGCTACCCCAGAAGCATGTTGATGTGACCAAAATAATAAGATATAATATTACCTTCCCAACTATGAGAACTCAAGGTCAATAACAAAAGGAAGAGAGTGATACCACCACGTAGAGAATATGAAGCTTGAAAATCCAACAATGGCAATGGTGTTGCAACAAGAATGAGTTGTTGAAGTCAAGTGAATATCTTGTAGCAGCAAGAGAAATGGTCTAGAAGCAAGAAGCAAGTGTGTAGAGCCTGAAAGAGTGAAGAGAGAGTGAATCAAGAATGACGAAGATCAAGAATTTTAGTTTGAATATAATAAGTGGAGGAAAAAAGGTTGATTTTTGGCAGTCAAGGAAGCACAGGAGCCATTACCTTAACAACCAATCGAAGACGTAATGGTTCTACAAATTCCAAGGGCAAGAATCTTGTCAGGACGCTAGCACGATGCACAAATATTTGCATGGCATGTGCTCATCCCCGATAGAGATTCCTCCACCAACAAAAAAGGATAAGGCCACATGGATGGAGAAAGTTAACAGTGGTGGGGATTGCATCAATTAACTTATAGATTCTAAAGTAAAGGAAAAATAAATAGGTAATTTTCCAAGGGTGCAAATTCATGCCATTACAGGCTAATTATGTCTCCCAAAAAAGATCAACTACAAAACTTCTGCTCAAACAAGGATTAATAATCATACAATTCCTTCAAAATAGATTCCCTCAAGCTTGCCAAGCTAAGAAATCATAACAGAAGAAATACCCAATATAAGGCCTCACTAATGTCCAATCAACTTGGTGTTAGACACACAATTCAAAGGAAGGGTTCATAACTGAACAGTCCACTAAACCCTTGCAAAGACTTCATTTAATTTTCAATGAGGGCTTTGTAAGATTTTGATGATGCTGAAACTATATGTGCATTCATAGACTCTACATGTCCTATATCATCTAGTATAGGTGGTTTACACATGTGTAGGAAAACAATAAATTTGGAAAAGGAAATAAAGCATAAACTGCAAAACAGGGGAAATCTACTACTGATTTTTTGGGTACCTTCAGCTTAGCACTGTAACGGTTAATAGTTAAACCTAAAATCTACAACTTCACTAAGACTCCTAATTCTGACTCCTAACTACATAACTCGCTCCAGAAGATGACTCAAGGACTCAGTACAAAATACTAATCATAAGACAAGGTATCATTCATATGCATGTAAGGAAAGAATCTATTGAAATAAATGCAATACTATAAAATATCTATTTTAAAAATAGAAATTAAGGTGGGTGGATAGTACCATGAGTGACCCTTGCTCAAGTTGTTGTACTCACAAGATAAAGCAAAGATGTGCTTACTTGAATCAACTAAACATAACAATAAACCCGGTATTGAGACGACCTGAGACCAAAACGGCCAAAGACATCTCAACCAGGCGACTGATAATGATTACAGAATTAAATTAATTATTTGTTTATTGAGGACATTATTGAATGCTCCATTAAATCATAATCGACCACTCTAATGATCGCCTTCATCATTTTCTACAACTATCATGTGTCCAGTCATTATGGAATCTCCCCTGTTGTTGGCCTGAAATCCTTTGGCTGCGAGTTGAGCCCTCCAGTTGTTGCAGGTAGCTATTCTTCTAGCTATAAGGAGTTAGTTCTCATCCAAAGCATACATACTATTAACAATCATAAATTAATCATAGATTTAAATTGAAATTCCTACACATTATAACATTCATCGTGCAAATATCAACATATGATAATCATATTTCCACTCATCAAAGTTTGGTTTAGATTGCATAAAAGATATAAAAGGTATATAAGTTTAGGAATGAATATGAAATAATCAACTTAAAGTGTTTGAAAGATATGGAATAAACAAGATAAAACTAGCTCTTAATCAAGTTCATCATTCCCCCCAACTAAGAAATTGCTTGTCTTCAAGCAACATTTGGGTCAGAAAGGTTATACTGCAAAGTGATCTCCCTGAAGTCTACAAGAACATCAATTCCTTTAACCTATAGCCTTTTTGACATGAAATCTTTGCCAACCTCATATTCTCTATAGTTTGTATTTCATCATGGTTCCTCCCTATCCAATGTGGCACTGGATAGAGGAGAAGAGGTGGGTGAAATGTAAGAGGAAACCATGTAAGTCCATTGTCCTTGGCAATGTCTATATACTTGTGAGATCTTCTAATAATGGCTATAAAATTATAGAGGGAGTGAGGTTCCTTTTTCTTTAATTCAGAGGTTATTTCCTCCCATCTCTTCTTCACAAATTAGACAGTGTGATCAATAGATTTTGAAACTAGCTACTTCATCTTGATATAGTCACGTTCCATGACACTCATTATTTTTCTGCCTACACCTTTATAATCTAGGATTTCTAACCACTCATCAAAAATTGCATTGGGATCTTTGGATTCTTTCCTCAACTGTAGAGCAGTAGATTTCTCCTTTTTAGTATATTCCTGCAAGATCTCACCCCTTTGTTGTTTATTCCTGACATAAGAGGCTAGTGCTTTAATCTATAATTCTGCCACAAACATTAGAGGATTCCATTATGTTTGATTTTAGAGCACAAGATTATGCAAGTAAAACTCACATAATTGGTCTTGCATATTCGGTGTAGAGTCAAAGAAAGCTTCTAAAAACAAAAAAAATTATATCCATTGACATTGGAAAATCACTAATTAGCTGGCTAAAATGAAAACACAAATACTTCTCCAGCAGAAATAATGCATAAGCTCTTGCAGGAGGTCTACAGTTTAGAATTTGTGTAACCTTGTCTACCACTTCTTCAATCTTTACTTTCAACTTTTTTATTTTTGCCTCTTTATATTCAAGTGTCCTAGTGTGTTTGGATATCAACTCAACGTTTTCTTTTTCCCACTCCTTCTCAAAGAACTCTTGGGTTCCTTTTCACAATTCCACACCTAAGGTCACTAGAGATGGCCCAAAGGGAATTGAAAGTGAAGGAATTGGAGCTTGGGGTACTAGTTCCTTATTTTTTGCTTCTATGATAGCAAGATGTCTCAATTCATCCAACCTAGACCCATGCTCATATTTACAAAGTTTTTCCTCCAACTCTTCAATTCTTTTGTCCCTCTCATTATCTTTTTGTTGGTATGTTTTCAACAACCCTTCCAAGTGCTTTATCCTCTCCATAGCCTCCCATAATTCTTTTCCAATAGCCTTTTTCTAAAAAAAACTTCTTCATCCCTTTTCAAAAACTGGCCATTCCTCTCACTCATATACTCATTACCCTCTGAATCAGGGCTCTTTGGGGTTATTTTTCTTGTTTTCCTTGCAACAAATGTAACTGTTGAATTAGATTCGGAGGTTCTTGTATAATGTCATTACTATATAATAGGTGCATTTTCATTACCAGGGGAATTCCCCTTCAATTATGAGTCTATCTCAACCATAACAACATCTCCCACTTCCTAATTTTTAATTGACCCTCTCATGGCACCTTTCCTCTTAAGGTGATGTGATTGCCTCATAGGTTGTATGGATTTATTCTACCTTCTTGTAGGTGTAGAAGAAGATTCACCTTTCTTTTCCTAGTTCTTAATGTTTTTCCAGAGGTAGGGATTTCTTGGGTATCTCCTGCTACGAGTTGCCCAAAAGCTGTAGGTTGTGGGTCTTGCAAGCTCTGCTCCTATGGCTCTTCTTAGCTACAAGTATGTGAAGCAACAAGGGAGCCAAGGGGCATTTCTCTTTTTGACATAGCAGGTGATTCTATTATTTTTGGAACAACAAGTTCCTCAAGAATTTTATTGATATGGTTGCAATTTAAGAAACTCTCCCATGAAATATGTGGAAACTGAACCCTCAAACTCCTTTTTGTCAGTAATGTGACTAAGAAAAAATGTGGCAATGTTGTGTTATTCCTCTTTCTTTTATACTTTTAACTCATTCTTTTTAGCAAATGGTACAAAAAATTAAAAACATTTACACGCTTATCATAGCAAAGATGGCTTAAAAGTTTAAAATGGATTGTATATAATAGAGATTGCCTACCATCACAGGTTAAGTATTTGACTATATAAGAAGCTACTGAGGCCCATATCCAAGGTAAGGATAATATTTTTATACCTTGAGAAGATGAGTCCATGTTTTCTCCATGTTCAATGAATTTGTTTATGGCAGTTATAGCATCTTTCCTTACTAGAATCTCTTCCCCTTCCCTTGGCAGTCCTAATACCTCAACAATGGCAACCTTTAAAGCATCCAACTTTAAACCTCTTACAGTCGCCTCATCATTTTGTAAAGTAACAAAAAATTATTGTGTCATGACTTCGTTGAACTTTGTGAGTTTCAAGTAGTCCATCCAACCAGCTTGTTGAAAAATAGGTAACACAAATTTTTCTTCTAACAACTAGGTATGTGTTGTTGGTTCCCTATGAACAATGTCGACACCCATGATACTGTGATTGCTCTATAATTCCCTTAATTTTACTCTGCTCTGCTTTAATTCTAAGTTCAATTCATGTCTATTATTCCACTACACTGCCTCCACTTTACTATATCCTCTCAATTCAGCTACTTCTAACCCTTTCTTTTCCTTTGAGCTCGATTTGTGTAAAAATAGAGGAAAAATGAAATGGAAAAAAGGTTGCAAAGGGTTTTTTATTTTTGAAAATAAAGAAAATGAGAGTACCCCTCCCCCCAACTAAAGGTATTAAATGTCCTCACTTAATTTTATAGTTCTTGGTGGAGGGTGAGATGGTATATAGTGGAATATCAATTTAGATCTGAAAACATGCATGAAATAATGTTAAAACATGTAGGAAATCGATCATCATCTATGCTAATTATGATGAGTTAATGCATATACCTATAGAATGCTTGTGAAATGAAACTTAGCTCATGTGAAGTTGTTGATTAGTGTTTGCAGTATGATTTTATTTTACCATTCTTAATCACAATTGGAAGTGAATGACATGAATGCATGGCATGTGGTAAATGATTGTTTGGAAAGGTTGTGAGATGTATGGTAGATGGGATGTGAAACGAGCTATAAAATATGTGGGAATTGAAAAAGGTGATAGGAATACTACGTGAGAGGATGTATATAGGCTACATGTTTGGAAATAAAACATGCATAGCTGCATGCACAAAAGATGGAAGTGGAAAGTATGGATATGCAATTAATTCAATGGGGAATTTTAAAATGACTGGCATTCAATTGCTATGAGTGCCTCTAGTAATAGGTCTCTTTCTTAAAATTTGTCACCTTCAGGTGTGTTGCTACAGGTCCCTCCAACTTTTTTGACTATGGAAAAAATTGATTATTGTTACCCGTCACCTTGTACAATGTGTGCTTGTGAAGCGTGTTAGAAAATTATACCTTTGTACCATTAGTAGGCAATCTAGGTAGCTCTTATACTGAATTATGTGTAGAAATTGTAGTTTCTAATGTGGAATTATGAAGTGAAGGCTCAAATTATTAGATTAATGGTAGAAGGAAATAATCCTTCTAGAGTGGTTTCTTATACAACTTTAGTCTGTGTCCATTAACCAATAATGAGAACTTGACCTCATCAATAGTTTGCAATTGTACTACTCCATTGGGAAACACTTTTTTGATTTCATAAGGGCCAAGCCATCTTGTCTGCAACTTCCCTTTTTAGTCCTTATATCTTGATTCATAAAGCAAAGCCCAATCACCCACATTGAACTCGTTAGTATTGATGAACTGATCATGCCATACGATTCTTTGATTTTGAACAACTTCAATGTGGTGTATGGCCTCCATCCTAATTTCAACAAGTGCATTGAGGTTGTGCAATCTCTCTTGTTGTGCAATGGAAAAATCCATGCCTAATGTAACTGCAGTCCTTAGTATTTTGTATTCAAATTCAATAGGAAGTACTGCTTTCTTGCCATACACCAATTCATATGGCATAAACCTTGTTGTGGTTTTCCAAGTTTTCCTATAGGCCCATATTGCCTCAGGAAACCTTGTTTCCCAATCTTTCCTATGAACTTGTACTTGTGATGTTTGCAACTAAAACTATAACTAAAAAAGGATAAAAGAAGACAACTAGGTTTGCAACTCTATTTTAATGGCATGACAAAGACACGCTTTGTGTAAACAATCACGTCAGTGTTTTGATAATCACAAACTTCATCCTTCTATCATATTATTTAATTCTTTGTTGACTCATAATCAACCACTCTAATGATTGCCTTCATCATTTTTTGCAACTATCATGTGTCCAGTCATTATGGAATCTCCCCTGTTGTTGGCCTAAAATCCTTTGGTTGCGGGTTGAGCCCTCCAATTGCTACAAGTTGCTATTCTTCTAGTTGCAAGGAGTTAGTTCTCATCCAAAGCATACATACTATTAACAATCATGAATTAAACATGTATTTAAACTAAAATTCATACACATTCTTACATTCATCGGGCAAATATCAACATATCATATTCATATTTTCACTCATCAAAGTCTGGTTTAGATTGCATAAAGGATATAAAAGGTATATAAGTTCAGGAATGTATATGAAATAAGTAGCTTAAAGTGTTTGAAAGATATGGAATAAGCAAGAGAAAGTTAGCTATTAATCAGGCTCATCACCCAAAACCTTAAACACCATGAATCAACATGTAATAACATGCAAGCACATGCAAGAAACATGCAAGCTAACGCAAGTACATGCAACTCACATACATGCACATGCAAGCACATGGAAATCATGGATCTTGCTCTAATACCAAATGAAAGGAAATGACAAACTCAAAAAGCCTTTCAAGAACTAGTATGCACCTTCAGTATCCTATGTTTTGTTAAACAAATCAAATTTTCAACAACCTGATACAAGCACATGCTACAATGTCTTAAAGCAGAAACAAACATAGTTTAATTTCCCATGCATTAACCCTTAGAGGAAAGATGATGTTTTTCTAGATCTAGGAAAATTTCAACATAACGACATGTAAAATAACATTTCAAGAATGAGAAACACGATGAATAGAAGAAATATAGATAGAAGAAAAGAAAACACGGTATACATGGAGAAAACCCTTTCGAGTGGAAAAACCCCACACTCTAAATCATCAAACCAATGTATTAATCTACATCGATATGGTTACAATACACTGTAGGCTTGCAACATTAACACGGAGACTACATCTTGCTCTTTTGGAGGAAATCTGATAGCATAACCCTACAATGAAAAACTCTCCTCATCCAACTCCAAAATACAAGTGCTCAATATATAGGAGCTTACAATGCATTAATTAGACATTTCTAAAATTGAATGCTAAAGGTTGAAGATGCAACATGAAAAGTGCCAAAACCACTACACATGCATAACGGTAAGTTTCTAATTTTCACCACATACAATATTACAACTTCTAATTTTCAATAAACCTACACCTACCAAAAGATAATTGTACCTCCAAAAATCATATTCCATGCAAACTCAACATGAAAATAGAAAATGCCTTCATACACAACTCCACCTATGAATGGTAACTTCCAAATTGACTCCTCAGAAATAGAAATTGTAAGTTGTAACTCACAAGACAACATGGGATAATTATCACATTAAATAATTAAATAATCAATGCTAAGAAAAATCAAAGGTTGAAACACCTTCATTTTCCTAATAGATGTTGTTGTGTTAAGTGATGATATTTGTCCTACATTTGATTATTGTTCGAATCACAACATATCAAACATAATTATATATGGAAAACAAATTACAATTTTAGGAAGACAAAACTGTTTTGGTTGATCAATAGAGTTCAACAACACATTAATTCAATGAGATCTAAATGTTCAAGGTGAAATCTAATTATATAAGCATATTTATTGACAAATCACAACCAATTCACACATCATCCCCTTAGAGTAGCTTATAAAATCACAAATAATTTACATGTCACCCACTTGGAGTAGTTGATTTCCCTACCTTTCTTATTTCAATTATGCTTTTAATTATTGTGTACTAGGCTTAGCTTTACTATGCTAGTTTCAACTAGTTGTTATTTGTCCTCATCTACTAAAATTTCAAAATTATGCACTTAAGACATGTATAGAAGGGCACTAACCCTTAGCATTTTCATCATTTTCAATCACTTAGAGATCACCTCTCTACATTGTCATAGATTCATTTTGCATCAAACATTTTGATTATATTATATTTTACATCAACAACTACAAAACCCTAGTTCTCGCACTAGGTTGTTATGACATCCAACACACCTTTTTCATTACATCTCATTTCAATTTCTCACTATCATAGTTACATGATTTCCTATTGCCTTCATTTCTTGATGATTCATCTAAATTTTACCAAAATAATTGAATTGATCAAGGGGATTTGAGGAAGGTGCAAGGGTGAATATAATACATTTCCACACCCTAGCTTAGTAAGCTCTAGTTATGTTCTTCAACAACACCTTGAGTTTTATCTTTGTAGGCATAAACACATGTAAATCTTTAAATAAAAAGTACCAAAAACCTAAAGGCCATACGCTCAAGGCCCTTAGGAATCTTAGGGTCACACCATTAGGTAAAAACCACACACAAACAAATTAAAATTGTAGGTGCAACCTTGACCTTATACAAATTCTAAGAATAGCCTAATTTAGATTTCATCATTTTTCTGCTAACACATCTAACCTTAAGTGATTTTTAGTTGTAATATCCCCTTTAAACAATCTTATTTTCCTCAATTTCATCAAACCCTAGCTAAAATTAATGACAACTTCATAAAGAAATATAAATATAATATACAATGTAAATCCATTAGTTTCCACTCATAATGATTGATATTTATTGTTAGAATATAAGGTTTAGAATAAAAAACCATAATCTATTATTTACACTTGAACTTATGCCAAAAATCCTTGAAGATGGTGTTGTAGTAGTAGGAGAAACCCCAAGCGAGGGCACTCAAATAGTAGATGAACCCTTAAGGAGTTTCAATGAATTTCTATCAATAATGTTAGAATCTTAGCAGCTAAATTTGTCTTCAATTTTATGGTGTTGAATTTGTCCTCAAATTTGCCTTCAAATTTTCCCTCCAATTATCAAAGTCGCTAAATTTTGCAATAACAATCCATCCTTAAAAATTTGGTGCACTTTCCACTTATTGCAATTAATGTTTGCTTGTACCTACACCTACAAATATAAATTTTGTGGTGCTAAAACATTTTATTCAAGATTTCTAAGCTAGTGTATGGAGGTGTGCCAAGTTCCTACTTTTGGCTTGATTAAAACCTATTGATAAATCTAAAAAAATTATACAAAGTTGGAAGACACACCAAGCAATGTATAGATTATATGTACAAATAGCTAAAAATTATGTAATACAATTTGATAACTATAGCTTGAGGCACAATGAAATGAATACGGTGCAATGAATACCTAAGTAGTAGACTAAGTGTAAGAGGTAATATAAGAGGTTGTATAATTAGGACGACTAATGCAAAACATAGCTATGTCATAGGTGTGACTAATTCTAAGTACTTAGTGAATGATAAAAGGCAACCTTTTCACAATAGTTAACAATGAAATGATGTAGGGGTTGTGTCCTTTTATAGAAGTCCTAGGAACACAATTTGAACTTATTGGTGTAGCCTCAAATTAATTCTAGGTTACAATTGTGGTTTTGAGCCAAGTAGAGTAAATGTTGATTTAAGAGTTGAAACTGATTTAACCAAGGACAAAGTGGTAATTTGAAGTGTGATCAAAGACAAAGTGGTAGTTTGAAGTGTGAGACTAAGTTTGGGTTAGTAAGTACACCAAATTAAATCAAATAATATGCTAGGGCAATGCACTTAAGACGCCCACACAAAGTGGTATAAAATGAGAAGGAAAAGTGCATCACTTTTTTACCTCTACAAAAACATTAATTTAATTTGTTGAATGTTTTTGTAAGGGGAAGACCACGACTTTCATTAATATATC
>VDFB02033507.1:0-32397 GCA_007258455.2 Sequoia sempervirens | reverse complement strand
TTGGACATTTTATGAGACATTTTTTTCTTCAGATAAAGAGGGTTTGAATTCACTTGGGTCACAGGGACCGAATCATGCTTTAAGATGTAAGCTGCCCAGGGTCTGTACAAACAGGAATCATTGTTGTATCCCTAGGCACTCAAAGCAAATATTTTACACACTGCATAATTACATTTAAGCAAAACAATTTATATTCTGTTAGATTTAAATTTATGTAAATGCTATAATATGCTTCTTAATTTGCTGAAAGCTGGTTGTAGAATAAATTGTGTTTCTCAAACAAGGGGTTAAACTTGTAAAGGAAAATTGAGTCTGTAACAAAGAATAAGACAAGATAACCCCTTAGTTGAAACAAAAGTGATTACTATATCCAGTAAAATAGGTGAATTTTACCTCGTGATCCAATTTCAAATTACCTACTCAAAATAATAAGAATGCAACACTGCCTAACGTAAAATATTTGGTCAACTCAGTAATTACAATACCACTTCCAATAGTTTCCTCTATTTACATATTTGAATTAACATCTTACATTCAATACGTGGTCACTTTGGAACGCACTAATATTTCTTGAGAATCAAGAGTTCAATGTCACAATAATACCAAAACTATGATGATCATTTTATGGCAAGCGTGCAACATCTATACCAAGTTCTGAATGATATGTCGATACCTAAACTATTTGGCCATAAATGCTTGATAATATTTTAACAACCAAATAGATGAAAGTGTAATAATTCCAGCAAAGTTGATTTGTTGATATTCTTTCTATCCTGCAAAATTAAACCCAACATAACATGAATTTTAGAATACTCTTTAATAATTTTGTCGAGTCTCTTTTGAAAAGATGAATTTCATCAAAATGATCTGAGAAGTTATATTTCCAGCAAGAGAAAAGGTTTTAGCTATTTGATTATCAGAGTTTCAACATTCATTTAATAAAAAAGCCATACATATACAAAATGAACAGCCTTTCATATGGACTGCATGAACTAACTCATGTTCAAAATTATTCATCACAGTTGAAAAACTTGCGAAAAACTTGCAGATCAACTAGGCTCAGCAAGTAACTAACAGAAAAACTCAACAAGAACTTGTGAGTTCAAGTTGAAAACCTGACCCATATTGGAATAGAAATCTGCCCCCAAAAAACATTCATTTTCATCATTTTCCACACCATTTTTTTCAAGCATTTAAGCATGTGTTATGAAGGTTTGTGTGGTCCAACACTTTAATTTGAGCCTAGCAGCAGAGGCTCCGCCACTTGACCCTATCCTGTATTGCAATAGGGAATGCACCAGGAGCACTGCTGTTCCTCGATCCTTCTGGAAGCTGCTGCTCCCGGACCCCTGCTTTGGTTTTAAAAAGCAAAAACTAAAAATTGTTTTGGGCCCATGTTTTCCAAAGATGAAATTTGTAAATTATTAATACAGATAATTTATAATCATGAAACTGTGATAGGAATTGAACTCATTTTTTGAACCATAAAAAAGGTTGAAAATCTCTAAAATTAAAGTATGGAACTTGAATCATTTTGTCTACTTGGGTTGAAGCCAATGCAACTTTTAAAAGATAATCTTAGAGTTTTCCAACCCACCACAACCAGCATTCTGAAGCAGTAAGATATTCACAAGTGAGAGTTTTTACAATATCGGTGCCTTTAGTTCATGTTGTCGTTGATCATCCCTATGTAATACGACCAACTTTTCCAAAAGCTTTGCTTAATGCTATTTTCCAAATCTTTGTTTGGTCTATATGACAGAGAAGGGGGATTGCCTATTGCATTTATTTCAATATTTGAAATTATTTTTTTCCCTTTCCCAACCATAACCAATGCCACTTGGGATAACCTGAATTTACACCAACAAAATCCTTAGAAAAAAATCTACCTAAAATAGCCCCTATACCTTCTAGTCCTTGGATCTTTGGGGTTCCCCAAACTTAGCCATCCTTTCTTGAAACGCCAATGTTGATGTCAGGATGCAACCTAGATAGAATGGATAGACCAATAACTTCTTGGGAAGTGTTACGGTACCATGTGTTTGCTGCATGGGAACATGTCTCTTAAGAATTTTTCCTTTGGCATGGGCTCCACCATTGATTGACATGTGACCAATGGTGCAACAAAGAATAGGTGTCAAATTGATACTCTTGAAAAGGTGTGTGTGTGTGTCATTGATTATGACATAGATCAACATTTCCGCTTCCTTGTAACTTCAGCTTGTACCTATTGCTTTCTATCAAAACTAGTACCCACTTTGTCCATCGTGTCATATTTTTATGAATGGCGCTAATAGAAACTATCAATCTAACCATGGCATTGAGGAGTGCCTAGACAATTTGCCTTTTTCTTATAGTATCCACAAAAAGTTATAAACAATACTAGGCCCATTGGTTTGGTTGACTCATCAAATTCTATCTAATAGTGCACCAACATTGCATTGTCAACCTAACAACTTCAAGAACTCATGCCAACCGTTTGATTTCCTTATGTGTGATCAAAAATTGTACTACCTTGCAAACTTTCTATATAAACTTCACTGTTGTGAGGCTAACTTGAGCCAATGTCAACCTGACATTTTTTTCCCATTGCACTAGTTGTTGATCTATGAAGCAATCAACAACACAAACTTGTGTTGGTATCGTGAACAAAATAAACTTGCAAAACTATTGAAAAACCCTACAACTTGTTGAAATGGAAAGTGAAGGATTTATTAAACATTTGCACCTATGAATTCCAAATTGAAGAGAATCAAAAATATCAAAAAAGCAAAAGAACAAAGAATACTCGATTAGTATAGCCCTAAAAGAGTAAATGGAGAGCAAAGCTATATAGGCACAAACCCTGTTAAGAAGAGCAAAGAGGATTTTGTATGTGCAATGGTTCCAATGTCTTGTGGGACTATACTTTGCTCATTCACCCTTTCCTAAGTAGTGCGCCCCCCATCACGTATTCAATGAGCCATGAAAACTAAATGCAAAGCTATTGAAGGTTGTACTACTTCACTTGATCTACATAACGCCCTACCTTAGCCGGTCTAAACGAATAATATAAACCTAAGCACATGCACATGTTGGTAGTTTGAATGGTCTCATCTTGCATTAAAGTGTGTAAGTGCTTAGGATACAAGTCAAAGGAGGAAAGTATGGTTTGTGGAGTTCCACATTTAACAATGATTGAAAACCCAAGTATTGAGAGAGATCAACAACAAAAGCATTCTCACCAACTGCATGTAGGATGGTGTATAAACCATAAAGCAAAGGCTTCATCTTCTGGTATGCAGCCTTGAATTCCTTTTGAAAAAGCAACTAGACCTTATCACCAACCTTGAAGGAATGAGGTGTTTGATGCACATAGTGGTGTTCTTTGTATTTCTATTGGTTGAGCAAGATAATCTAATGAATTTTGTTGTAGAAATTTATGCACTTTATCTGTTTCTTGTTCCCTTGTTCAACTCCAAGTGCGGTGGTGTACAAAAAAATATGTCAAAAGGCACTATAGGTTGAAACCCTACACATGTCAAAAAGGATTGTGCCTCATAGATAGGCATGCTTGACATAAAGAAAGTTATTATCCCAAGTGCATGGGAGCACATGGTTGTAGCTACGCAATAGGTGCAAAAGTGCACAATTTGAAACCTTCATTTGACCATCTATCTATGGATGAAAGATTGTGGATTGATCTAGCTATGTATCCAATATTTCCCACACGGACTACAAAAATGCACTAACTAATCTTGGCTTGTGACTGTGCACAATGGAAGTAGGTAGCCCAAATGCACCCAAACATGATTGGAGAAGAGACATATCATTTCCTGCACTATGATGTTTTTCTTGCAAGTGTTTACTCATTGGTATAATTATGACGTACTACGAGAGTAAACTTAATGTAATTCACAAAACATAGACAAGTACAGAACACTCATGAACACATGATGCATGTAACAAGAATTGCATTTATTCATTTATTCAACAAGTACAAAGTATAATGTCACCAACATAAAAGCCTAGATGTCCCAATTACAACAAACACCAGTAAATATAGTCATTGGTGGCGATTGAGAAACCAACCGTCATGACACTTTGTAATAACCAATTTCAACTAATCGGGACTTAATTACCCGAAACATGTGACATCCATTGCATGAAATATTTGCAATGAGACTATAGTTTTATTAAACATAATTAACTACGGCCGACTACAACTATGACCGTCTACATCATCCCCCCCACAAAAAGAATTCCAGATGACATGACAAGCAAAATGGGGATTACACTACAAAATATGCTACTGAGCGCATGAGTCAAGCACCACGATGAGTGCACGAACAATCTACTAAAGCAATTTGTTGTAATAACCTTTCTTGGAATTTTCATAAATTATGCAAAAACTAAATTGTATTTTCTTATTTGTGCAACACTAGAAAATTATGGAATAATAACTTTATTGAAAACCCTGAAAACTACAATGATCATCTAAGTATAATAAAATATTGGTTTGAAAAGCAATAACAACACTTATAAATTACTAATATGAACAATAGTATTCAACAAGAATGTTCAATTGAACCCATTTTAATAAAACAAATAGGATTTTATTGTGATTGGTGAAATGCCAAAACTACAACATAAACCCAAAATATTATCCAATATTAGCAATCCCAAACTCACAATTTGAACGTAACGACTGGTTTTGAAGACAAATAAGATGTTGCAATTGGTGGCTAGTCCCAAGTACAACTGCAAGCATATCATACAGTGGTGAATGTGATATGGTACAATGGAAAAAGTACTCAAACTTGTATAGCATGCGGCAAACTTAAGAAACTCAATATGTTGTGACGTGTAATTAGAAAGGCACGACAACTTCTTATATGGTACAACACCCAAAAAGATGGATTCAACTAGAATGTCTAACACCAATCAATTAGGATTTACTACTCAACAACAAATAATATTAAAGCAATAAATCCCCTCAAAAGCTAAATCTTACGACTACAATCCTCCAACACACTAAAATATCTCCAAAATCTTATTTTATCAAACTAGAATTAGAAATCACTTCTATCTTTCAACACAAATACAATCCCTGGATGGAATCACCCCAAGTGAACAAGACAAATTTCATCCTCCAATCCGAAATGGAAACAGAGATGGTTTTCGCCCTCCAAATCCTCTAGAACAAAGGATTCTCATCCTCAAGCATTGAGATGAACATAAAGGCTCAAGCTCTAAGAAAAGGGTTGGATAATAATAACAATGGATGTCTTCTTTCTATACCAAGCTCTTCCTTTTATATACACCTTTTTGCTTTGAAATTTTTTTTCCTCCTAAAATTCCATAAAACATAAGTCATCATTTTTCAATGTTATAAAAATAAAGTTACCAAGACAACTTAAAATATTATTATTAAATTATTTTCTTAACTTTATCCCTAACCTATGGGAAATAAGAAATAGGATATATGTCTTCCAATTATTTTAATCCTAAAAAGGGGGCATGACAATCTGCCCTTCCCAAAATTGTTTGCTCTCAAGCAACTACATAGTTGGATGTTCAACCATCTTTGCACCTTCCCATATAGCATCTTTAGCTAGAAGATTTTTCCAATGCACCCAAGATTTTCTGATTCTCTTGTTCCTTAATTTTTTTTCTCTAGTGTCCATGATGGCTTTTTTAGAATCAAGATCAACTCATCCTCATCATAAAAAAGAGGCAACTCTACTAAAGGAATAATATGTTTCCCAAGTGCCCTTTTGTGAGCACAAAACATGAAATATATTGTGAATCCTGCTATGTTCTGGCAACTCAAGTTCATAAGCAACTTTCCAAATCTCCTCAAGATCCTATGCAATCCATAAAATCTAGGTATGAGTTTCTTAGCCCCTTTTCTTCCTAATGGAAAATTGTTTGTATGGCTACAATCTCAAAAAAACCAAATCTTTAACCCCAAATGTTATCTCTGTGCAATTCCAATCTGCATAGAATATCTATTGATTCTAAGCTTGTTGGAGGTAATCTTTGAGTGATCTCAATATGTCTTGACTATGCTTAACCAAATCACTAACTGATTGCACCCTACTATCAATGAACAATAAATTAACGAATGTTAAATCATAATAACCATATTGTTGGAAAAACTGTTGTCGTTGATGTCAAAGGTGGCTGACCCATAGGTGAAGGCAAAATCAAAATTAAATACTCTGTTATGTTATGTGGGCCGACCTCCCCGTATGGCACCCCAATTCTAATGTGTTTAAAAATAAAAAATAATAATTTATTTTTTAAAGTGGGATGACCCCCCCTGGAAGGTGCACCCAAATTTTGGGAGGAGAATAAAAAAAAAAAAAATTTAAATGGCTAATGGGCCAACCCCCCTTGGAGGGTCACACCCCTTGGGTGAAGAGTTGCTTTGAGCATGTATAAATACAAGTTTGAAGGTGAGGCAAATTCAATCAATTCAAGGAATATTTGTTATATGAAGAGCAGAAATAAAAAGCTATTCAAGCAGATTTACAAGGCGTATGTGAGCAGATTTATAGCAGCGATTTTGTTAAGGGAAAAGAAGTGACTCAAGCAAGATCATGGCAGTTAACGAACGGATTTCATGAAGACATTATTGCCGATTTTATTGCAGATCTACGAAAGGGAGTTTGTCAGATTTGTAGGAAGTTGTTAGTGCAGATCTGAGAAGTTGCAAACAAAAAATATTATATTGTTCTTGTGGAGGTTGGAGCCTCCTACTTGAGAAGATCGTGAGGTTGGAGCCTCTTGTTGAAGATATTGGAGTCTCTTGCTGAGTTGGTGCTCAGTAGTGCAGATTGGAGTCTCCAATGGGTTGGTGCCTACGAATTTTGTAAGAAGATTAATACAAGAAAGATTTTTTCCATGGCTTTCTCCCGTAAGGGTTTCCACGTAAAATTGTCTCTCTTGTGCATGTTCTCAAATTACTAGATTTTGCATGAATGATACTGCTATGGATAATTAGGGCTTGAAATAATATTGCTATGCTTGATTAAGGAGTAAAATTTTAATCTATACTAATTCACTCCCCCTCTCAGTATAAGTGTTTATTTCATCAATACTGCCATAAATGGAGACATATGATGGAGACATATGCTAAAAAGTGTTATAACAATCTTCTTCCAAATACAACCATTTGACCCAAGCTATTTGTTGATCTAAAACATTATTCTTCAAACACCCCTCAACCCATTTATTCACTATTTTTGTTTGATCATTTATTTAAGGGTGATAGCTTATGCTTGAAGCAAGTTCTACACCTATCAAATGAAATAACTTCTATCAAAAGACATCGAGAAATCTACTCTCTATCGCTTACAATATTTTTAGGCAATCCATGTAGCCTAAACACTTCATTAAAAAGAAATTGACCACTTGGGGAGCCTTAAATTCTAAAGAAATGGCAAAGAAGTGCACATACTTAGTTAGCCTATCTATTACGCAAGTAATTGGTAAATTAATTGATGTATTAACAATGAGCGAGACGCTCAATAAATAATTTACAAGATTTACAAAACTGGAAAGTTTCTAAAAAGAAACTCCAGATAAGATCGGAGACGATCTTATCTCTATCTTACAATATCTTACAATATTGAGCATTAATAAATAAATAAACATTATTTTAATACCCTCCCTTAATGCTCAATCTATCAACTACACCAAGATGCCCCCGAATTTTACAAACTTATACTGTACTGGCGACTTGGTGAGAATGTGCCTTGTCGATCCTGCATTGGAACATCAACAAGCTGAAGCTGATCTGTCTTCAACCAGCTTCGAATGAAATGACAATGAGTTTCCACATGCTTGGTTCGCTCATGGAAGACCGGATTCTTGGCAAGTTTGAGAACTCCTGATTATCACAGAACAAGGGAGTCGGACCTGCTTGAGATATTTGCATATCGACAAGCATCCGGCGAAGCCAAACTGCCTCACATGCTGCTTTTACTGCTCCCCGATACTCTGCTTCTGTCGAGGAGAGAGCCACTGCCTGCTACTTCTTACTAGTCCATGTGACTGCACCGGATCCCAAACTGAACACATACCCAGATGTTGATTTCCTGTCATCAACTGAACCTGCCCAATCTGAATTTGTGAACCCACTGAGTTTAGGATCGTGACTCGAGTGTACAAGAGTCCAAAATCAGTTGTGCCCTTCACATAGCAGGCTTTGCCAGTACTACCCAATGTCGGCCTTGAAATTTGTCATGAAGATATGTAGCTTCTTTGCAAAACTCAAATCCCGAGGTCTAGTAGCGGCAAGATAGATGAGGCTGCTTGACTAGTTGCACAGACAATGTTTCATCTACCACCACGGTGAATGGGACTTAGTACGACAACAAGCCCTTTTCCATGGGTGTAGGGTTTGCAATCACGCGTTGAACTTATCGAGGAAAGACAGGCATACTTAGTGGGAGATGAAAATGCTGCTCTAAATGCGCTTAAGCCTCAACACCCTATAAACAATAATGCGGGGAGGCCCAAGTCTGTCATGTCAAAAGTTTTGCACAAGTCTTGTTTGATCTCAGTGATCAAATGTGTCGAACTGCCAGTAATGATCAAGTCATCCATGTAGACAACAACAAGCAAAATCTCATTACCAGTATTCTTGACATACAGGTTCGAGTCAGATGGACTCCTCTGAAAGCCATGATCTGTGAGGTACGTGTCAATTTTTATGTACCAAGCCCGAGGAGCCTGTTTCAGGCCATAGAGTGCTTTGACCAATCTGCACACCTTTTGTTCTTGACCAGCAACTTTGAAACCTGGAGGCTGCGTCATGTATACTTCCTCTTTCAACTCACCGTTGAGGAAAGCACTCTTCACATCCATCTAATGGACCTTCCAACCAAATTGGGCTGCTAAGGCAAGGACGAGCCGTATGGTACTCATTTTGGCTGTAGGAGCAAAGGTCTCCTCATAGTCAATGCCTTCTTTCTGTGAGAACCCCCGTGCAACCAGACGAGCTTTGTGCTTGTCAAGGGTTCCGTCAGCTTTGTACTTCACCTTGTACACCCATTTGCAGCTAATGGGCTTCTTCCCTGAAGGAAGATTGGAAAGGACCCAAGTGTGATTCTTCTGAAGACTCTGGTATTCTGATTCCATCGCCTTTTCCCACTCAGGAATCCCTTTTGCCTCACGAGATAATATGCGAGGGCTCATAAGCTTGTGAATGTTGGCCATGAGCAAAATTCAGCATGGCGGCTAACTTGTTGCTCTTGTTTACGGATGATCTACCCTCAATGAGCTCATCGTACGAAGGTCAACACGATAGTCTTAATACCATTTTGATTGATGGAGTAATGCCAACATCCCGGATGTAACAAGAGGCTGAATCGGTTGTGGATCTGAGCGAGTTCAACGAGTTCATGATCATCACGGAGGAAACTTCGGGGTTGAGCATCATCAAAGACTAGGTCTTCGTCATCCCTACCATCAGGTGGACCTAATGGAAGTCGGACACTCATATCAGGACCCTGTAGAGGCTGATCCTCTGAATGCTGAACAGGTGAGGAAGAGTGAAATGGACCTCGTTCCTCATCAAAGACAACATCTCGACTGAAGATAAGACGATCAGTGTCTATATCAATCAGCCTATATGCCTTGTGGTTGTCACTATACCCTGTGAACATGAGTTTCTGGCTCTTGGAGTCCAGCTTAGTGCGCTTGGCCTCTGGAATCCAAACATACACAAGGGAGCCAAAAACTTTCAAATGACTGATCCTAGGTTTGCGACCAGACCAAACTTCCTCAGGAGTCTTCCCCTTAACAGCATGAGTAGGTGACCTATTAAGGAGATAGACAGATGTATTGACGGCTTCTGCCCAAAACTTAGTAGGAACACTCCTGTGTTGCAACATGGAGCGAGACATCTCAACAATCGTACGATTGTGTCGCTCTACAACACTGTTTTGCTGAGGAGTGTAGGGTGTGGTTAACTGACGTTTTATCCCATGAGTATCACAGAAGTTGGAGAATGTACTAGAACAGAATTCCCCCCCATTATCTGACCTAAGAGTTATAATACTAGAACTGGACTCTTTTTCAACTAAGGCCTTAAACTTCTGAAATACATTAAAAACCTCTGATTTCTGTTTAAGAAAGTACACCAACATTTTCCTACTATACTCATCAACAAAAAGTAGAAAGTACTTGCAACCAGTTACAGAAGAAACAGACATAGGACCACAAATATCAGCATGAACTAATTGAAGTACCTTAGAAGCCCGCCAAGAGTCGCCATCCTTGAACGGTGTGCGATGCTGCTTCCCAGCCTGACAAGCACCACAAACGCCCTGATGCTGAGTCTGAATGTCAGGTAAGCCATCAACAAGTCCCTCCCGAGCAAGCTGAGAGAGATAGTGCACGTTCAAGTGCCCGTACCGCTGGTGCCAAAGACTGGTGACAGCTGAATTTCTGGCTGCCAAGGCTAACTCCGGAGAATCACCAGTGTCCACAAGCCTGTAAAGGCCATGATCCTCTATCCCAACGGCCACCGTTGTGCGAGTTTCTCGATCAACAATCGAACATCTATGCGAGCTGAATACCACATCCATCTGGGGAGAATGCCGCATAATCTGACTGACTGAGAGAAGATTGAGCTCGATATCAGGTACATAATATACGTTGAGGAATATGAGATCCCTCCCGCCAGACTGAACCTGAACAGTGCCTGTGCCGACAACTGTGTATTCCTCACCTCCTCCAAAGATTACTGAGTCAGTGCAAGTGGAAAAGTTTGTGAACCAATCACGCCTATGTGAGAAATGACGCGAGGCACCCGAATCTATGTACCAAGCAGAGGACTTGACATGGTCTGCGGGCCTTTTTGCCATCAGTGCATAAAAAGCAGATTCCTTCTGCTCAGAGTGCTTGGCGACATTCGCTTTCTGAAACCCTCCCTGCTTCTTTTGCTCAGAAGCCAAACGAGCACGGCAATCTTTCTTGATGTGGCCAAATTTATGACAGTAATTGCACTGTATATTTTTCTTCTTCGGACCGGTGGAGCGCTGACTTGAGCCTTTCTGCTGTGAAGGCTGACCTTTCCCATGATGCTTCGACTGAGTTTTTGCTGCAAAGGCCTGCTCCGTGGAGGATGATGATTCACTGCTACCGAACTGTTGTCTCCAGCGATCCTGCTGCAACAGGATAGTGCATAAATGCGGAAACTTGAGATCAACATTAGCAGACGTAATGTTGAGGGTCTCTATGAAATGTTCATAGGACTTCGGTAAACTCTTCAGGGTGATCACAACCATGTCTTCCTCCTCCATTTTCCGACCAATCGCCTCCAACTGATCTCTGATCTCCTGGATTTTATTCAAGTGCGCGTGCAGAGTTGTCTTCTCATCCATCATGATAGAAAACAGCATATTCTTCAAGAAAAACGCACGGCTTTTGTCGGAAGTTTCATGCAAATCCTTCAAGTGATCCCAGATCTCCTTAGCTGATTTTCTTAGTGGGATCTGAGGGAGCTGATCATCAGTAACTGAAAGCTTAATAAGCATGACGGCTTCACGATTCTGCTCATCAAACTTATCCTGATCCTTACCCGCCGCTTCAGGACGAGTAGCGTTGCCGAGGATCATCTGATCAAGGCAGCGGTATTCAAAAATTGTTAACATCCGTTGCTTCCAGGTGTTGTAATTTTTGCCATTAAATCTCTGGCTGCCCTCCAGCATTAAATTGCTTAAACTGGCCATCTTCACGCTTTTCGAGGCACGAAAAGCGAAGATGCTGAAGAAGGCGATTACTGCAATTCGAAACTGCGAATTCCAATGCAGAAAACAGGGACAGATTCAGGTACGGACTGCAGAAAGTACAGTGTACGGATGGCACAAAATTCGAGGCACGGAAAACAATGCACCCAGAAAATTCGGAGACCAACCCAGTTGAGCTCTCGAAAAACTCACTAGGAATCTGTGATCGGAAAAATATTTTGACTTCGAAAAACGTGTCAAAACCCTGGCCGACTTGTCGAGAATGCCTAGCAGCCATTAAAGTTTGAAAATTCTGAGAAACTTGCTTGAAGCTACCGCGGAATTGGCAAAAGGAAGATTTGAAGTTAAGTGTTTCTCATAAGCCGAAGTGAAGCGCATCAACGTGAAGATAAAACCCGAGTAGGTATTTGAAAATCGCTGACCCAAAATCTGATCGGTAGCGAAAGCGGCCTTGAGAGAACAAGCCTACGAAACCGAGATCGTGGCGCACAATCCGCCCAACCCGGCGAACAAAGCGGAAGGCCGCGAAAAATGCATTGTCGAGGAAGATGAAGAGTAGCTGACGCTGACGACGAGGAAAGCAGCGTTTCGGAAAAGCACGATCCAAAGAAGCCTTGAAGGCGGCGAGCTTTTCTTGAGAAAGCAGCCGAGAAACAAGTCTTTGCCCGAGCAGCGAATATTTGCCCAGAAAGAGCCCACGAATTTGAACCAGGAGAGCCACGAAAAAAGACCTCACGAAAATTTTTCCCAGAAAAAAAATTCGAATTTCAAAAAAGCCACACAGAAATTTCGAAAAAAAATCCGAAATTAAGCTCACAAAAATCTTCGAAAATTTTCAAAGAAGATTTTATTAAATTTTTAATTCAAGAGCTGAAAAAATCTTGAAAAGATTTTTCTGAATTAAAAATTCAATTTTGAGCGTATTGGCTCTGATACCATATTACGCAAGTAATTGGTAAATTAATTGATGTATTAACAATGAGCGAGACGCTCAATAAATAATTTACAAGATTTACAAAACTGGAAAGTTTCTAAAAAGAAACTCCAGATAAGATCGGAGACGATCTTATCTCTATCTTACAATATCTTACAATATTGAGCATTAATAAATAAATAAATAAACATTATTTTAATACTATCCACAACAATATAAATGTAATATTTTCCTTGTACCTTGGAAAGGCATGTAATGAAGTCCATGGATATGCTTTCCCACTTCTAATTAGGAATAAGAAAAGGCTGTAACAATCTTGCAAAAAAAAATATGCTCTACTTGGTTCTATTGACAAGCAATGCATTCTCTAATATGCTTGAGGTCATTTTCTGTAATGTCTCTAGCTGGAAATTATGTAAAATATACATCTTTCTAATTTGTGCAAGCTGAAATGAAACAAAGATGGTATATAGGCAACAAATGCCACTCCAATAATTGTTGATCAGCATTTATTAATAGCAGAAATTAATATGGAACCCTTTTTACATCAACCATCATCTATATAACACTTGATCTAGCAATATAAAATACTACTACAGTGTGACAACGGGAACAACTAACAAATATACTCATATAACAGTAGCAATTTATGAAATCCTTGTACATCCAATGTCATAACAGGTATACAATTGATATTGTAACAATTTGGCACTCACAAAATACTAATATGATCGGCAAATGTACTTATGAAAATAGCAATAATGCTTTATTAAAGATTATTCAGCAACACAAATAAATTTACTTATCTCAGCATAATACAAATAGCAAATCAGAAGTATGTCTAATCAGCTAATAAGTTATTGATTCATCAGTTGTATGAAAATGATTTGGAGCCTTCTAAGCATGTAACTGCAGTTCAATGCTAAAGGTGACTGGAGATATGGTGTATTAGCCATAGAACCCTGAGCACAACAATTAAAATGCCTTAAAACCCCTTCAACACAATAGATCTAACCCTTCCACACTGTAGCACCATTGTAGTGCCACTATAGTAATTGAAAATGACTTCAAATAATCAACACAAATGTGATCCCCAAACGGAATCACCTCATGTGAACAAAAGAGATTTTGTCCACAAATCCAACAATGGAAACCAAGAGGGTTTTCGCCATTTGGACCTCTCACAAAAAAGGGTCTTTTTCTCCTCAAGTACTCAATTTGAAAATGGAATTGATGATGACGAATGATGCAAATGACCAATTCGCCCTCCTTTAATAGATTCCTTATGGACCGTCAATTTAAATTTCTTTTTTTTTCCTCTAAAATGTTTAGAAACATTTTTCCCTTTTTTTTCCCTCCAAAGTGTTTAATACATTGCTCCTTTTTCTCTCCAATGTGTTAAAAATTATTTTTTAAATAAAATGTTCCATCAATCTTATAATGTCTTGTTTAGACAGCCATTTTATTAAATTAATAATAATATAAAGTGACTAGGCCCAACTTAAGATATTAGTTATTACTATTAAATTATTTTCCCTTATTTTATCCCTTATCCTACGGGAAATAAAGAATAGGCTACAAGTCCTCAATTAATTCTTTTAATTCTGAAAAGGGGACATGACAATTTGCATTTCCTAGAATTGCTTGCCCTCAAGCAATTGCAAATCCGAATGCTCAAGCATTTCTATGAAAACATTACGAATCCTGCTATCTTCTAGCAAATCCAACTCATAAGCAACCTCACTAACTCTTCCCACAATCCTTAAGGCCCATCAAATTTGGATTTTGTGCCTATCAAATGAAACAATTCCTGGCAAAAAACATTGAGGAATCTACTATCTGCATCACTCACAATGCTTTTAGGCAATCCATGTAGTCTAAACACTTATTTGAAAAATAGATTAGTTATTTTAGGAGCCTTGAATGTTGAGGGAATAGCAAAGAAGTGTGCATGCTTAGTTAGCCTATCCATAACAACATAAATGTAATCTTTCCCATCTGGTTTCAAGAGGCCTATGATGAAATCCATGGATATGCTTTCCTGCTTCTAATTTGGGAGAGGCAAAGGCTATAACAAATCCATAGGAAGAGTATGTTCTGCTTTGTTTTTGTTAACAAGTGATGCATTCATTCAGATGCTTGAGGACATCCTCAATCTCATACAAAACCAACGGCTGCCTTATGTGAAAAATGAGCTCACTATCATGTTTTTGCTACGCCACTCTAATGTCACTATGAACCAAAGAATCTTGGGCCTCCAAATGTGCATCATTATCTTCTTAAATCCTCTTCATTTGTCTTTCACTACAAACTCCTTGCGACTGAAATTTGACTTTGGCAAGTTGGAGCTCAATTCCTTAAAATCTTGCAATTTTTGTGTAGGTTGTTTTCTCCTTGTTCACTTGCTTGCAGCTGCCTTTTCCAACCTTCATTGTGCCAATTTCTCTTTCTTCAATAGGAAAGGCATCTTTGACCTTTGCAACATTTTCTTTCTCTATCTTTGGCTAAAATTGATCATTTGTAATAGCGTCTTTGCTACAAGGCTTATCCTTAATGCGGAACTTGGAAACTCTTCTAGATCCTCCAATAAGTGTAAAAGTTGTATGGCTTTCATACTGCCCACTAGTATCTGTATTTCTGCAATCTTCTGACATATGCTAGTAGTAATAAAATCAACTTGATTTGTTGCAAGAATTCTTATTGTGAATGAGCATGAGGGGTCAAACCTTTTTCTAACATATGTCCAGATCTACATATTCAGTCTACTCATGTGCAATGTTGTAATGAATGATCTCCAAACTCTTTGCAATCAAAGAAGTCACAAAATTGATGTCATTTTATAGCATCTAAACCTCTACAACTTCTTCTTCATGCATCTTGGGGTGGCAAACATGTTTGGAGCTTGATTCCAAACTTATAATATGTTGAGTTCCTTAACTTGGCTGTGATCCTAGGGGCAATGTAAACACCATACTAAGTAAAACAATCTTGAATATCAAAATGACATCTATCTTTCTTACCACCTTCCAACATCAAGCATCTTGATGTCTCAGCAATTGTGACTACCTCAATTAGACCACAGTCTGTATCAAGAATCATAATTTTGTCTTCAAGTGTAGGGTTCAAGTCCAAGGAATGACTCATGAACTACAAACAATAAACTTCATAACCTAATTAGCATACTCAACATGTACGTTATGTTAAGTTTTCTTACCCAAGTGTATGGAATGATGAGTCTATCAGCAATAATGATTTTATCCTTCATGTATCTCAAAATATCACCTGAATCCCATACCGTCATGCATAAAAAAATTTGAACTTGAGCAAAAGAATCTATGTCCCCTTTACTACAGGTTGTATCTTTCACCCTTTCACCATTCTTAACCTGTTACTTGGACAGGTCTTAACTTTTGAAGAATGAGCTTGTTGCTTTGACAAGTCTCAACTTCAGACTTGTTTTGTCCATGCTGAAATCTGAAAAATTGACCAAACTTTAGTGGTCAATATGAGTAGTCACCAACTATCAATCTGGGCAACCATTATCATTGAAAATAATATCTGAAATTTATTTGAAATAGCACACATTGGGTACAATCATTGAAAATAATATCTGAAATGGCACAATATTGAGTGCAATAAAATATTGAAGTGTAATTACTACACCAATCACAAGGTGTCAACAATCTATGAAATCTCCACTTGAATGTGACATATACCAATATTTTTCCCCACTTGGCAGATGAGAGAGGAAAATGTCAACAACATGATCTCCTTGATGGAGTGACTGAACAAGAGGCACCATCTTTTTCTCCATAGCCACAAATAATTAGAATATATTAGGAAGGACCAACATCATCATAATCATCATAAACTGCATATCCAACATATTCAACATAATCACATTTTTTAGCAAAATCATTCTTATCATCTCCAACAAAATTGTCATCACAACAATGGCATTACCAACATTATTGTTGTCACCAATAGTAGCTTCACTCAACATAACCTTATTTGGAGCATCTGGCTCAATCTCTGTCAAGGATGTCACAACTGAAATATCTGAAGAAGCATCTGATGTCTTCCTTGTGACTGGTTCAAACAAAGGATTGGCAACACATAACATAGGCTTTTGTGCTTTCTTTTGAAAACAATGAAAGGAATTATGAGTATGTTGACCACATGAAGAACAAGGATGTTTATCAAAGCAAGTACTAGAAGGATGACCTTTACGTCAACAATGGGAACAAATTCTAACACTATTGGACTTAGTGCATATTGCTTTTGATTGCTTAGATTTTTGAACTTCACAAGAATCATTAACACATGCAGACTCAACATGAGATTTATTCATATGTCCCCCTAACACAAATTTTATGGGTTTAGAATATTCTAGGACATAAGAGCCAACAAAACCTTTGTAACCAAGACCACATTTTCCCCTATTTGTTTTTTGAGACTCCCAAACTCTCACAATGGGTTTTTGTTTTTGTGGTACTTTGATTGGTAGCATTTTTGAGTCACAGGTTTAGATACAACATTTTTCTTTTCTGACATAAGGGAAGACACAACTTTTTTCTGCAAGGGCATATTGGTTTCACTTGCTTGCTTTGTTGGAATGCTAGAAGAAGGTACATCTTGCTTAACATCTTTCTGCTTTTTGTGCCCTAACTGATCTTGTAACATATTAAGTTCTTTTCTCAATAATATGTATTGGTTACAAAATTGCATGAACAGAGGTTTGTATTGTCTCCAACATTCAGATATTAATTCTGCCTCATCTTTTGTACTTACATGAATTTGCAGAGATAATATACCATCAATGTAGAATGTGGAGATGATTGTAAGTAGGAAAACAAACAATTTGACACACCTTATATCATCAATTTATACCCTTATTTCTCCACTAGATATTAATGGCTGCAAAGCATACCACAACGTACTGCAAACCCTAATTTCAAGGGCCAATAAACATGGCGAAAAACAGTCAGTCTGATGAATTCGGGCAGAATCAAGGAGGCACACCGCCGACATGATCACATTTTGAGCAAAGAAAAAAGAAAATGAACACCTAGCCAGATGCGAGGTGAATGATCACCCTCCGAGTCATCGGGAGCCACTTGCCCCCTCTTCACCATCCTCCGCTAACCTCTACTCAAGAAGAGCAACAATAACCAGTATTCTGTTCATCTGTTGCTACCGTTTCTATACAACACTAATGATCCCGGATAGACTTTGATATCCCTCCGTGAGTCACTTATGGGCAGGCCAACTTCCCCAAATCAACGGACATTGATATTCCTTGCACAACAGATTAGACACCTTTATAACAGATTAACGCCTCTTCTGCAGGCGCCTCTATCCATCACGTACAGGGACAAATTATACCGCTCCAGAATGCTTGGACTGCAAGATCTCCAAAGTTGCACATGCATTTGCAGATACACTTTCAATGTTTTGTCTTCACTTCATCTTTACGACCAGCCTTAAGCACCAATCTTTAGGCCTCCTTCACTCGTCATCACTGCACAGGCACAGAGATTGAAACTGCTCTGATACCACTGTTAGGTCCAGCAGGGCAGAATACAAAAAGATATTTCTATTTCTCCTTCAGTAAATACATCTCAAGAAATGTTTAAGTCTTTATTTTATAAAGAGGACAGTTTAACTGTTGTAACTATCTAACTATCTAAACAGAAAAATAGAATTAAAAATGTTAACCCCAAATGGTTAACACGTTAACATGTTCTTCCTTAACCTCATTAAGACGGACTTTTGGCATTTAATCTTGTAAGTTACTTAAATATTGTTGGCGTGACAACTAGCACCTCTGGAGTAAGAGTTGGTACGGACAGCTATGCACACTAGGCAATGAGTGCTCTTCAAATTAGGAGGGGAAGCTCCCTCATTGTGCTTGACAAAAGTGCTTTGAAAAGGAAACTAAACTAAACTATATCCTGTCTTTTTGTCTCAGCTGTAAGAGGTACAAGGCTTTCTCGAAAACTATATACGTTGCAGCTAAGTATTTTCTGGTTTCGCAGATCTCTAACTACAACTAGGCTAATTACTTAAAATCTATCCAATTTCCTCAAGAAAACAGAGCATGAGTGTTAATGGGATATAGCTTCGATCAGATATAAATGATGATTGCTAAATAGCATCATCATCATTTATATGTGATCGAATTTAATCCTTAAACATATTTCTGGAAAATAAGTAAAACGAATTTATAAGCATGCATAAATTCGAAATAATAAAATGATGATCAAATTCTGCATTGAATAAAATTGGAACTCATATAACATATATCCGCCATGTATGTGAGGGCATATGTATTAAGTTTGTTAAACCGAGTGTTAGTTGGTTGTCTTTCAGACCCGCGCGCCCAAAGGGACACATCCCATGAGCGGACGTGTCTCCACTTGTGGAGACACATCCTCTCATGAGACACATCTCTTAGAGGCAGGTCTCCAATAACATTGTTCCATCATTGATATGCAAACATCGAAATTATTAATGTTCTGCAATCAGCACATTCAGCATTAGTGAAAATAAATCTGACTTAGAATTTTAAGTAGAATTCTTACACTTAGAATTTCCTTAGTTTTTAGGCTCCTAGTCTGATTGAGATTTGGTTACATTTACATGGTATCAGAGCCAGGTTGTGTGAATCCAAATCAAATCTAGATATCAGATTGCTCTAGAAAAATTCGTAATTTCTAAAAAAAATTGAATTCACATCACATTCTTCATAATGTCAAGTGTGATCAGATTTGAAGATCGTCTTGCAGGAGCAAACAACTTCACATCATGGAAATTTAGAATCATGATGATCCTTAAAGAGAATAAATTAGACTCACTTGTGAGAGAAAATAAAAAGGAACCAGAGGCTGATCCTAAGAAAACTCAATGGATTGAAAACAATGAAAAAGCCATGAAAATCTTAGTAGATGCAGTTAGGGATCATATAGTGCCCATCCTAGCAAAACATGAAACTGCATATCATATGTTCAAATCTCTTGAGAGTACCTATGAGATCAACAACACCAGTAGGACTCTTGCATTAAAGAGGCAAATCAACAATGCTCAAATAAACAAAGGAGAGTCCATTAATGCATACTTCATGAGGATCATTGAACTAAGGGATCAATTATCCACAATTGGATATCAAATTGA
Organism: Sequoia sempervirens; assembly: GCA_007258455.2. Lineage (NCBI taxonomy): Eukaryota > Viridiplantae > Streptophyta > Pinopsida > Cupressales > Cupressaceae > Sequoia > Sequoia sempervirens. Next base: position 12,546 of record VDFB02033507.1, on the reverse strand, counting down.
TAGCAAAGAGTTAACTCTAATTGCACTAGGAGGCCTACCAAACTCATGGGAGTCATTTGTTCAAGGAATAAGTGTGAGATCTAAACTCCCTAAGTTTGACAGGCTAAGAACTGACTGCCTTCAAGAAGAAACAAGACTCTCCACAAAAGAAAATAAACAGAAGAACATAGATAAAGACATTCATGTACTCAACACATCGTCTAATAAAAGGAATAAGAAAAACTCCTACAAGAGAGGATCTTTTAAAAGAAAGAGAAATTCCAATGGAAAGGGATCTTCTAAGAAGAAAGACATCTCTCAAGTGCAATGCTTTAGATGTGATCAATATGGCCACTATGCAATGAAGTGCCTTGACAAATCAAAGCAACAAGCATCTTTTGCAAAGTAGGAAAGACAAATTAAGATCATGAATTTGAGAACTTTGTGTTCTATACAGCCTTATCTAGTCAAGTATCTAACAACACCCTCAACTGGGTAATTGATAGTGGATCCTCTAGACATATCACAGGATTCAGAGAACACCTAGACACTATGACTGAAAAGACTAATGAAGAAGTAACCATTGGGGATGATTCTGCACACCCGATAAAAGGGGTTGGAACTTGCTCCATCAAACTGAAATCTGGTCTTTCTCTTCAACTCACTGGAGTCTTATTTGTACCTGGAATAAAGAGGAATCTAATATCCATCTGTAATGTCCCCTTCTCATCAGTGATCTGTTCTGACACTCATCCGCCTATTCCGGAAGCCTGTAGGCATGTATGAGGTAAAATTAGGGTTTCCAGTTCTGAGGTTCCTCTGCTTTTTCTGAGAGTTTACTATTTATAGTAAATTCTATTTTAAGCAATTTGGAGTTTGTCAGCTTTCAGTATTTCATATCCAGTTGGAGCATTTATTTGCAGTTCATGTTTGGCCTTTCATGGCATTTTTATGTTGAAATAAGGCATTAAAGTTATATTAGCAGTTGACCCCCTTGGCCTAGTTGAACAACTTTAAGTTGTATTTAAAAAGGGGACTTGGAAGGGTGGAACTCTCATGAAGAGCTTTATTATTGTTAAATAAGAACATTTTCCTTGAGCAAAAGTGGACGCCACTTTGTTAAGTGGGAATTATGAAATAAAGTGAATTTCTTATTATGCAATTTTGGACGCCACTTTGAGAAGTTGGAAGTTTTTGGGAATTTGAAGGGTCTCCTGTGTCTTTTGATCTGCTTCTCAGGCATTTGAAGAGTTTGTGAGCTCTTATTTATTGAAGGTCTTTGCTCCAGCATTACATCCATGAAAATTATGCTAAAGTTATGCTGTCGAAATGACAATTGACATATTGCTTCGAGGATGTCTACCTCCTAGCTTTTCATCCAATTTCGTGTTTGCAATATAACACCTAGTTGGCTACATTGTTGCTTCTCAACATCAGACTAGCAGATTGAGCATCATAGACTGAAGAATTTTGGAGTGTTTTCACAGTTTTGAGTTCCTGGTTTTACAACAGCTGAAACTGATTTTTGTGCATATCTATTTGAGTGATTTTATTTTCATTCTGGGTACTTTGGCAATTCACTTGTTGGTACATGGCGCCCCTTTCCACAAAGAATTGGAATTTAATTCCAAGTCATTAATTTTATCTTGCAAAATCGATTTCTTGAGGAGGCCGTACCATTTTGATGGGCATTGGGATTCGTGCAAAATAAGTTGGAGTCTTTTTGGATGGTTTCTGATTTGCATCTTGGGCGCCACACTTCTAGAAAACATCTGCTACTGATTTCACACCATTCGGAGGTAAATTGATCAACTTATGAGCATTTTAATGATTTCACAGTTTGCTGGTTGAATTTCCAGAATTCTGATTTTTATATCAAATTGTTGCAATTTCCAATTTTTGATCATATACTTCAGTATTTGAGAGTTATATCATTGTAAAAGTTCATACTTAATATCTAAGGTTCATTCCTTATTATTGTAATTTGTAATTTGTAGAGTTTAATTTGTAAGGTTGAGATTAAGCATTACTAATCCAACCAGTCTTTCAGTTCTGCAATTACTCTGTTTTATCACTAAATTACCCCTGGATGGTTTACCGCCAGTGTGGACAATCTGTTTTGTAACTCTCCTATACCCACTTTCAAAGTGGTGAATCCCCACAGTTCTGTGGATGCCCGCCGCAGCGGACGAATTACTTTAATTGTAATCTTTTCCCCCCACTGTTTGGTGGTAGTGTGGAAATGTTTTTTCATGGCTGGTTATCCGCCTAACAGTTCTTAATTTCAAATTTTAACACTCCGTCATATGTTAGCACCTCGCCCTCAGTGGGATCTTGAGTGCACATTCTTGACGTTGAGTAGTTTTCATTCCAAGTTCAGGTTTACGTTTGATGCTAACGCTAATCCAGTTAACTATTGCTGGTTGTGTTGTGTTAAATCATCGAAAAATTGGTTAGCATATTTCACCATCTCTGCCCTTGAAGACAATGGATATAGAGTTACCTTTATGGATGGAAAAGCTCTAGCATGGCCTAAAAACTCAACTATCAAGAAAGCCCAAACCATAGGTGTAAGACAAGGGTACCTTTACAAACTATGCACTGAAGTTAAACAAGCCCTTACCCTTGACACTTTTGAGTCAAATGAGATTTGGCATAGAAGATTAGGACACCTTCATTTCCGTGCCCTACCTTTTGTGGAAAAACTTGTAACAGGCTTACCTAAGTTAAAACCATCTCATGAAGGAACTTGTAAAGGTTGTGCCTTAGGAAAGAATACAAAGGGATCCTTTCCCAATAGTTTGAACAAAACCCTAAATGTGTTAGAACTGGTTCACTCAGACTTATGTGGACCCATGTTTGTACCCTCTAAAGCAAGATTTCTATACTATGTCATATTTATAGATGACTTCTCTAGGAAAACCTGGATCTATTTCCTTAAGTGTAAAGAGTCAATAGAAATCCTCAAAAGGTTCAAAGAGTTCAAAACCCTTACTGAAAACTTCTCCGGGAAGAAAATAAAAACCTTAAGGACAGACAATGGGAAAGAATACACCTCTAAAATTTTTAAGGAATTCTACATGAGTGCTGGAATTAAGAGGGAGTTCACAGTTGCCTACAACCCTCAACAAAATGGGGTTGCTGAAAGAAAAAATAGAACCATTGTAGAAGCTGCTAAGGCAATGTTGCTTGACCAAAACATTGAAACTTCTTTCTGGGCAGAAGCCTCCAAGACTGTTGTCTATATCCAAAATAGATGTCCTCATTCTCATCTTGATAACAAAACTCCTGAAGAAGCCTTTACTGGCATAAAACCTGACATTAGTCATTTTAGGATTTTTGGCTGTCCTGACTATATTCATGTGCCCAAAGAGAAGAGATTCAAACTAGAACCTTCCAAAAAGAAGGGGGTATTTGTGGGTTATAATGAAACCTCCAAAGCCTACAGGATATTCATACCCAGGCATAAACAAATTGAATTGAGCAGAGATGTCATCTTTGAAGAGGACATTGCATTCAAGAGGGCAAGAAGTTCTAGTGAGATAGATACCTATTCCCCTAGAGCACCTGAAATGGAACCTACTCCTGAGATTCAGAGGGAGCATCCTGAGGAAATGCCACATGAACTTCCTTCTACTTCAGATGAGAATACAAATGACAACGGCAGAAAGAGGCCACTTTGGGCTAGAAAGATGATCAAAGAAGCCAAGGATCATGCAGCACCCAAAGGATCGTTCAGGGAAAGTAAAAGACCCAAACGGTTCTCTAGCTATGTTGCTCTAATGAACAACATCATAAACTCAGAACCTATCAGTGTTACAGAAGCCTTCAAACATCAAGCATGGAAGGATGCAATGACGAAGGAATATCAGTCCATTCTAAAGAATGATGTATGGGATATAGTGCCTAGACCGAAAGAGAGATTTGTTGCCTCTTCCAAATGGCTCTTCAAAATCAAGCATGTTGCTGATGGCAGTATAGAAAAACATAAAGCACGTTTTGTGGCAAGAGGTTTTTCTCAAAAGGAAGGCATTGATTATGAAGAAACATTTGCACCTGTTGCCCGCTACACTTCGGTGAGAGCAGTGTTAGCCATTGCTGCAGCTAAAGGCTAGAAGATTCATCAAATGGATGTGAAAACTGCCTTCCTGAATGGAACCATTGAAGAGGAAGTCTATCTGGAACAACCTGAAGGTTTTGTGATACATAAACCTGACTCACATGTGTGCAGACTGAAGAAAGCCCTCTATGGACTTAAATAGGCTCCCAGGGTCTGGTATGAAAGAATTGACAGCTATCTCTTGGGACTAGGATTTTCCAAGAATGATGCTGACTCCAATCTCTACTTCAAGGTAATCAAAGGTGATATGCTAATAATTATTTTATATGTTGATGACCTGCTAATAATAGGAGAAGATCACCTCATTGCTCAAGGAAAGCAGGATCTAATTTCTGAATTTGACATGAAATACTTGGGCATTCTACACTACTTCCTAGGTTTGGAAGTATGGCAGAAATCAGAGGGTATTATACTAAACCAAGGGAAGTATAGTATTGATATTTTGAAGAGATTTGGAATGTTGGACTATAGACCGATGTCTACACCTATGGAAACCAACCTTCACAAACTGAAAGAAGCAGCAGCAAAATCCAAGTGTGCAGATCCAACCCTTTATAGACAGATGATTGGATCCTTGATGTATCTAGTTAACACCAGACCTGATATTTGCTATGCAGTGAATGTTCTCAGCCAATTCATGTGTGAGCCAAAGGAAATTCACCTAATGGTTGTGAAACATATTTTGAGATATCTTCAAGGCACTATTGGATATGGTCTTCTTTACAAAAATGACCAACTAGATCTACATGGGTACTCTGATTCAGATTGGGCTGCAAGTGTAACCGATCGAAAAAGCACATCAGGATGTTGCTTCAGTTTAGGATCAGCTATGATCTCCTGGATTTGCAGAAAACAGTCTTCAGTTGCACAGAGCTCAATAGAAGTTGAATACATTGCAGCCTCTATGGGAGCAAGAGAAGCAGTTTGGCTTCGTAAATTGCTTGTGGGACTCTTTGGTGAGCCCTTGAATCCTACAATTATTCATTGTGATAATCAAAGTTGCATCAAACTCTCTGTAAATCCTGTCTTCCATGATAGATCTAAGCACATTGAGATCCCCTATCATTATGTAAGAGATATGGTAGAAAGGAAAGTGATCCAGTTGGAGTATGTTAGTACAAATGATCAAACTGCAGACATTCTCACCAAGCCTCTCTCCCAAATCAAGGTAGAGCACTTCAGGAAGAAACTTGGTATGGTTGAAATGTAATTTGATATTTATGTCTGAAATTCAAATTGTTTATAAATTGTACTAATATATAAAGATGTTTAATGTGTAAACTCTTTTGTCATGTGTGTGACTCCATGACCTTACGGGCCTACTCCCCCTGTGTACATTATTGAAAGGTGACGATCTTTCTAATAATGAACACTTGTATTTGACATTGTAAAGTGACGACTCTACAATGATGAGTTGAACTATCATGATAGATATCATGTGTCTTGATATCTGTGGACATGTCATGATAGTATCTCTTGGACACTTTTGATGAATATCATGGGACTTGATATCATTTGAAGATCATTGTGATCCTTAAGAGATAATCATGGTGGATAATTATATATCCGTGGATATGCCATGAATTATGGTAGACATCATGTGACTTGATGTCAGTGCACATACCATAATGAAGATGTGTTATGAAGAATGCCATGTGACTTGACAATATTGAGAAAACATATCATATCTTTGATATCACGTGTGAAGGTGATATCTCGACTTATTTGATTTAAAATATCTTCCCTAGTTAAGAGGGAGTGTTAATGGGATATAGCTTCGGTCAAATATAAATGATGATTGCTAAATAGCATCATCATCATTTATATGTGATTGAATTTAATCCTTAAACATATTTCTGGGAAATAAGTAAAACGAATTTATAAGCATGCATAAATTCGAAATAATAAAATGATGATCAAATTCTGCATTGAATAAAATCGGAACTCATATAATATATATCTGCCATGTATGTGAGGGCATATGTATTAAGTTTGTTAAACTGAGTGTTAGTCGGTTGTCATTGAGACCCGCGCGCACAAAGGGACACGTCCTCTCATGAGATGTGTCTCTTAGAGGCGGGTCTCCAAAGGTATTTAACATTGTTCCATCATTGATATGCAAACATCGAAATTATTAATGTTCTGCAATCAGCACATTCAGCATTAGTGAAAATAAATCTGACTTAGAATTTTAAGTAGAATTCTTACACTTAGAATTTCCTTAGTTTTTAGGCTCCTCGTCTTATTGAGATTTGGTTACATTTACAATGAGAAAATGGAGCAAGGAGGACTATCTGACGATAAACAAGTATAGATTCTCAACTTGAAGGCAAGGTGGCACATCTATCAGCTCAATCTAAACAAGTTTATTAGAAACAACAATATACGATAAACTAAGTACAGATTCTCAACTTGAAGGCAAGGTGGCACAACTATCACTCAATCTGAATAAGTTTATTATTCACATACATCACACGATAACCAAGTACAGATTCTCAACTTGAAGGCAAGGTGGCACATCTATCAGCTCAATTTGAACAAGTTTATTGAACACAAAATAGAGTCGATCTAACTAAGGAAAGAATTCACCATTATAATTGCATGAAACCCAAGTGGCATAACAATTCATCATAATAGTAAAAACGCATGAACAGATACAGAACGAGCAATATTGAAGGCAAGGTAGGCATAGCATATATTTCTCTCGTGCAAAAGTTATGTACAAATGAGCAAAAGCTCTTATTTATAGACATCGAAAGGTGTAGGGAACCCTAAAATCACCTTGAGTCAACTACAATCTTGCAATGCATGCAAGATTTATTGTTAAACCCTAATAAAGGAAACTATACAGTTAACTGGAAAACTACCATCAGTTAACTGAAACATCTAATCTAAAAATGGACAACTGTGCAAGCATGCACGTCCTTATTGAAAGCATGTTTACTGGTACACAACCATCAATTAACATAAACCCTAAATAAAACTCCAAGTGAATAAAGCTGATCTCAAAATAGATATGCATGAGATAAGACAGCGAGTTAACTTGAGAAGGTAACGCCAAGTTTAACTCTTGTTTATAATGTCTATTCTGAGAGGTGGGAACTGAAGTCTACTGATCGTGATCTCGAGCAACCAATCCCTCAACGAGATTGTTAATTGCATCACTATCTGGAGCTCTGATACTCTGTCGAAGAATGCTATGCCTGCGCCGCATGTCCTCACCAACTGTGATCTGGGACTGAAGTTCACCCCTACTCCTTGTTGCTTCATCGAACAACGCTGACATGACTGTAAGCTGATTAATCTTACAGCCAATGGTCTCCCCACTGAAAATAGTATGAGTGAGTGCTATGAGCTCTGACTGTACATCAGTAAGCTCAACATACACACCACCCTCAATCTGATATCGACACAGTAAGCGAGATACTAAGGTCCTCACAAACCGGAGTGCACTAGTAACGTGCTCTCTACTCTCAGCCAATTCTAACGCCATAGTCTCCTCTATCTTTTCCTTGAAAACCAACTGTGTTTTCCAAGAGTAGATAGCTTTTCTATCTTCTGCATTTGTGACTGATTCATATGCCATACTCAGGTGAGCAATCATAATCTCATCCCGGGGTCTGTTAATTGCCATGTCTCGCTCCTCATCCTGGAGGCGTAAACGGAGCTCTCGTGCATTGTACGGCAACTGATATAACTCTGTAAGCATAGAACAGCCTCTGGCAACGAACTCCTCCTCCCACTCATCCAAACGCTTGCCATATGCAACTAAATGATTAAGTTGGCCCTATTCCGCTAGAGGCTCAAGCATCAGTGGGAGTGCGGCAATGACATCTGACCTGTGTACAAGGCTAGAAATGTACTGACGAAGCTGTCTGATTTCACCCTTGAGGGCTGCCTTATCCTCTCCGTCTTTCAGCATTCTATCCCTAGCACTGTCTGTAGCAACCTGTAGGAGATCAACCTGAGTCTGGCGTGTGCTACAACCATCCTGAGATTCCAACTCGTCCAAGCTCTTCCCTTGTGGAGGTATAGCAGTCTTGACGACGATCTCCATATCGGTATTCCTCTCCACGTGGACCATGTTCTTGATCCTCTTGTCTGGCACATCCTAGTAAACCTAATCAAAATCTAAATGATTAAGGACATAGGATGGCTGCCTCCTCTTCCTTCCCAGTTGGGTCTCAATCCAAGACTGATCTCGACTAATGCTACTAGAAGGGTCTGTACTAGCAACAGGAGGTTGTGACGAGAGTGAATATGTAGAAGAACTGCTACGAGATGGGGAGTCTAAATCCAATTCAATGTGAATTGGGACTTGTGACTGCTCCGGAACTGGAGTAGGAACTTGAGGCTGAACCTCAGGCACTGGCAGACTCTGAACTAGCCTATGAACTGGCTCTGTGATAGGGTGTTTGTCAGGCTCTTTACGTGTATCAGTGGCAAGCGCCTTGTCTTTTGAATTGTTTGGCACTTGACCTTTCTTAAGAGGGTTACTCCTCTTCTTTTGTTTTGGTTTTGACGAGGAAAGTAGTGAAGGATTCACCACTAGCGGCGCTGCTCTATGCGCACTTACCCTCCTCGTCTTCTTGCTGTCGAGGTAAAGTATACTGTTCTGAATAACTCTACTTGACCTCTCTTTTACTGTTGCATACTCCTTGGCGTACCAATCAACTGCTAGCAGCGGCTGTGTGTCAACCTGCTCTCTAAAAAACTAAGGAAGAACTTCTCCCTCATCATCTGATAAACCTCCCACATCTTCTGACAAGAAAACATAAATTTGTGAGAGAGAGAAGCGGCCATAACTACGTCTGCGAACCTCAAAGTCGTTCGCGCGGTTTGCCCAATAATCCTCCATAGAAGGCTCATGATATGTGCGTCCAGCAAGGTGAGTTGTGTAATGACCCCAAAGATCATAGGCACGTGCCTCAACAAGATACTTAAGATGATATTTCTCGAGCTCCTGTCCTGCTACTTTGGCATCAACTGCCGTCTTGCACCAATACATTCCAAACTGAAAAGGAAAATCGGCAGCTAGTCTATGCTTGCGGCGTAAAAGACGATGAACATCATGCAACTACCTCAGGAACTCTATAACGACTATCTTATCCGAAGGATAATGTGGAAGCATAGCTGGATTTCCTATAAATCCATATACTCGAATGTAGGTGTATGTCGGGAACTGAATAAACCAATCCGCCCAACCATCCATCGCTGCTCTAGCAACTGCCGAGATACGAAAGTGCAACTCCCAATCCAAATTTCTCACTGTATAAGTCAGGAAAGCCTCGTGAACATGCTTGAAATGACGTTCAGCCTTAATGAACTCAAGCTGATCATAATAGTGATAGACTTTCTGAACACTGAGAATGCCCACGGTGTTTAATCCTCGGAACTAAACCTGATAAGCAATCAAGTACACGAGATAAGAACACATATGAAACTCATGAGCAACTAAGAAACCGCTGATCTGCTTGTGGATAACATCGCTGATGAAGGATGCCCAATCATAATGCTCCTGCCCAGATATGATGCGACCAATAATGTAATACATCCAGGGCTGGAAAACATTTGCATGTGATTGACATGAGACACGATTCAAGAGTGTAATTAGAATCGAGTTCTCATCCTTGTACTCACCACAACCCACATTGTTTGGCAATCTGTTCTTCGCTTGCTTTAACCATCGTTTTGCCATTTTACTCTGGCACTTGTCCACATCAACATTGAATGCATGCTCGCACTGCTCCATAGAAATAACTAGACTATTCGGGTGCTGAGGTATACCAAAACTTCTTTCAACGTCCAAAGGCTTGAGACTGCAAATAACTCGTCCATCTACTGACACTATCTCACGGGTAGCAGAGTTGTAATGCTTAATACAAGCCATCACGAACTCAACACAATGAACGAAGATAGGTATGGAAGCGGCCTCCAATAACCCGGACTGCTAAATGTTTTGAATAATTGAATCTCTGATCTTAACTGGATCTAAGACTGCTTTTGGCAACACCTTATGAAGATTCGTCTCAACTGTCCCGATGAAGTCGTGAGTAAGGACTGATTTGGTCCTGTATTCGAGCTGAGTGTACTGCATTCTGAAAAACTCACCTGTTGACTATGAACTCGACTATGTTCTGACAAGATTTCTGGAAAGCTAAAAATAGCCTGCTGACGCTAAAAATAGCCTTTTAAAGAGTTATTTTCGGCGAAAAATCTGAGATATGGGTTTTGTCCAGAAAAAAATTCTAAGACAACCCAACGTCAGAAATGCGAAAAATCTAACTTCTACTCGACCATGCAAAGAGTTTTCAGTTGAGAAAATTAGAAACTCGAGAACAGATGCTCTGGAGTTAAAAATTCCTGAAAATCAAATGCACGAATTTAATTCGAGGAAGCTATATAGAAATGATCCAGATGTTCAAACTTGCCAAATTCTGTCAACTTCAGGAACATGCGAATTGTATTTTGAGAGAAATTTGAGAAACAAAGAGGAGAAAGACGTTTCTTCTATGCTCTTGCTTCTGTGAAAATCACCCCTTATTCTTCAAACTTGCTGATGATTGTGAACTAAAACCTGCAAAAAGAATTGTTTGATGAAATCGCCCTTGGAGACTGATGATGAATTCGCCCAACCTGCAAAAACTTGCCTCTACTCTGAAGAAATACGAATTTCTTAAGCTGTGTGAATGATTAATGATGGCGCCATGCTTAAATAAAGAGAATTCGCACCATATTGTTTACTGCAAGATTTAAAACCTCAACTAAAATAGAAGGCTTCTGATTTGACCCCCTCCAGTTACACTGACACTATCTTGAAGTTCGAAACTTAAATAATAATAAAATATTCATTATGCAATAGCACAAAGAGGCGCCAACTTTAGAAAATCGCCATTTAATGCTTAAATATGCAAAAATAAATATTAAATATTATTTAAAATCAGTTGACAAACCAAGTAAAGCACTTGGATTCACCGGTGAACTTCATTGATTTCAAAAAATCCTCATTTGACCTCATAGGCGTCCATTTGCTCAAGATATCATGTTTTTTACTAACTTCCTATTTTGTAGCTAACTACAAAGTTACAACTAGCCATCTTCGACACTGATTCCTGAGTGACCAGATGATGCTGAGACCGAGCAAGTGTATTCATCGCGAAGCCTGCAGAACAAGGAAGAAATGTCTGCTGGGAGTCGTCACTGCAAAATCCATCATTTAACACCTCAAAGAATTAGGCGCCCTTGATTAAATTGATTTTCAGGTACCAGACTTAACCATTTCTTCAAACTGCCATCTGACGCTTCAAACGACTGCTGACAACGAACGGTGAACCCTGCTGACTGGCTAACAAGCTTACTGCATGACCAAAGGTATTCCGCATCCAACGAATATACACAAGGCATCTGAAAAGTGTATTAAGGACCCCAAAGGTAAGGGCGCCCCTGGCTTGAAGAGGAACGAACACCATTTTGACGAAAGTACAACTCTCAACCAAATGCCCTACTTTGACCTCTGATATGTAGAGCTGGGATGGCCTGATGCGAGCACCGTCTGTCTCGACGCGTAGCCAGAAGGACCTACGAGAGACATCTCTGGAGGTGACGAAGCAAGAAAACTGCTTCTAAGACCTCAAATAGAAAAGCGCCTTTCCCAAGATGGAATAGATGGCCAGACTTAGCCATTTTCTGAGCTGTCTTTGTTTTACAGTATTTCGCCAAAGACCTCGAATGTACGAGCGTTTGCCAAATCCCAGAGGCTGACGGCTGGGCTCATTGGATAGATGAAGTAATTGCGCTCAAGTCTCGTGAAGACTTCGAAAACGAACAACTCCATCTGACAGGCCTAAAGGCTAGGCGCCCCTGGCCTACAGAAGTATAATGAAATTTACATTTTCCTCCGCCCGCTAAATTACGTGCCTGGTAGAATCTTTGCCACGATCTTTCAAAATGTCGGATTAACAGGCAAGTTGGTGCGTCGCGAAGCCGAACTAGAGTAGCACAGATATTAGGAAAACCTTATCTGCAAACTCTGTTGTCTCAGAGGTCATTTTGAAGGGCGCTCCTAAGCTACAAGAGTGCAATTTCACCATTTGAAAGATTCCTGTGATGTGAAGTCTCTTTGCAGACTCATCTTCTGACGTCGACTGCCGGAGCTCTAGGACTCGGATGACTGCATTTGATAGCTCGTCAGACAGGCAGACTAATTCTGAAGAGATTGACTGTATCAACCATCAGGAATACCAAAATCTAAACCTCCATTAAGAAGTGGGCCCTTGAGCTACAGGGGCGCAAAAGCTGAAAGAAACAGGCTTCTGCAAACTACAACCTTTGGAATCTTCAACTTCTAATGTCTGTAACCGGAGTTACGAGTCTCGGATAACCTCGCAGGATATCTCATCGGATAGGCAGACTAATCGTGAAGAGATTGATTGTATTCATGAGCATTT